>PNEQ01040314.1:0-52565 GCA_003012365.1 Medauroidea extradentata | reverse complement strand
GTCAGTCAGTCAGTCAGTCAGTCAGTCAGTCAGTCAGTCAGTCAGTCAGTCAGTCAGTCAGTCAGTCAGTCAGTCGGTCAGTCGGTCAGTCGGTCAGTCGGTCAGTCGGTCAGTCGGTCAGTCAGTCAGTCAGTCGGTCAGTGTTGTCTTTTCTAAGTAGAGACCAGCTGGTTCCCGCTACTTCGTTTGCAGTGTTTTCAATTTAAAGTGATAATATTTTTGAAACAAAAAGTTTTGAAACGTGCTAAAAGGGGCAAAATTATGTTAAAGCGACTTAATGTGCGTTTTAGAAATATTTTTGGGCACCCCGTTCTGCCTCTATACCTCGTTTTTCCAACCCAAAGTATAATTTGTTTTTGTAGAAACCTTAGTGAGCGCACACAAAATTTACTACAATTTTTGTCATGAAATTACATTTCTTTTCGGTTCCCCGTTCTTCCACTATACCCTATTTCGACACCCTCCCTCCAAATATGTTATATTTTTCAACTGAAAGCTTCGCGGACGCACACACAACTTACATAAGTGTATTAGTTCACTAAATTGCTTTAGTATTCTTTTCTGTCCCTCTACCTATTATTGCCTCCCACCACCCAATTTTTTTACAGAAATGTCATCGTAATCGAATACTGGTATAGAACCGCATGGAAGATGAAAAAAATAAACTATAATTTATATGATATAAGCTAGCAGTCCGCCCGCTACATTGCACGCGTTTATTACTCGTGATATAGTATATTTATTCAATTTAAGGACCACTTTGTACGCCAGATTTGTAGCTCGGCCATTATGTGTTAGGATAACCAAGCTGCAGATTGAGATCACTCTGGAGTAGACTAAGTAGCTGTAGATAAAACTGTCCAAAGTCTATCCCTGTCACTCTTAATTACTGCCCTGAACATTATTTATAGTCATGGAAACATATACGAACATGAGAGAGTATTCAGCTGGTATAAGTAGTATACGTTGTATGAGGACTCATTTATCTCGAGCACGATCTTTGATGACTGTGTCTTTAACACGTACCTTCAAAAGTTAATTAAAATAAATAAAATATTCAGCCACTATCCACATAGAGGTTGTATACCCATATGTAACGATATAATTGCAGAATGTTAACTGCCTTATAAAATACTTCTCTATGGCTGTACTTGCTTTTTCGGATCGTCTGCTTTGAAATGTTTACGTTACACTCCCCACTCCCCGGTTATTTGAGAGTTTTTTTTTTTTTTCAGTTTAAATAATGACGTAATTATTTTTCGTATTTAAGTAAGTTACATTTTGAAGCGAAAAATATCTTGTCATATTAACTGGTTAGATAGAATTCATAGGGTAAATGAAAACACATATTACGTCTTTTCACCCATTCAGTAATAGAATTTTGCAAACTCTTACCATCACAGGTTTAAAGTTTGTATAAGTACCCAACCGAGGTAAAAATCGCAACGATAACCCATTGAGTCAATTATGTATTTCATTCTTTCACAGCCCTGAGAATTTGGATTTTGAAAATTTCTGAATTTTGTTCAAGGGCATTTACGTATCATCATCATAAAACGAAAAACCCGTCGACGGGATCGATAGGACTCGTGGATTTATGTAAAATATATTTAATGTGTTTTCGAACCCTTAGGAATCGAATTTTGAAGAAAAAATCTCTACTGACAATTAAGGCTATTGCATGGCCGTCTCATTTAAGTAGCAAACGTAAAAAATAGTCCGTTTATTTAAAAATATGTGGACGATAAATTGAAAACACCCTTCATCCCGTTTCATAATTTTTCACCTCCTTAGGTGTCAAATTTCGGAAAATCAATACCCTACATTTCAAGTATTTAAGTAAGCATTATTCTTAAACAAAAATCGCGTCAATATAAAAAACAGTGAAAAAAAAATATATATATCGATTAAGAATAAAAAATATATATGTGTATACTTTTTTTTACTTCTTTGGGGTCGAATTCGAAAAATTTCCTAAAATATATTTGCGGTCTTTACGTAGACATCATTCGGAAGTAAACGTTATTTCGATATCTCTACTTGTTTGATAGTTATGGAAGAATAATCGAAAACGCATTTAACGTATTCATACCTTTAGTTAAAGACTTTCGAAAAATCTTGAAGTCGTATGTTATATACTTGTATATGTATCTAACTGAAGTAAAATCATGACGATGATAGTATATTGTGTTCGAGCTGTATAGACAATTAATAAAAACACATTTCCCTTCATTTTATCTATTGGGAGTCGAATTTCGAAAAATCGAAACACTGCTTTTGGGTATTCACATCAACATCATGTCGATGTAAAAAACAACTCTGTATCCCTAAGTGTTCGAAAGATATAGATAATTAATTGAAAACACATTTCAGGTCTTTTCGGCCCCTTAAAGGTTGAATTTCGAAATACCCTTAAACTGGCTAATATACACTTATATTTGTTACGTTAAAGTAAAAATCACGATGGTAGACCGTTGGGTTCGAGCTTTAAGTTTCTTCGAAAACACATTTCACCCCTTTTTACCCCCTTAGAGGTGAAATTAAAAAAAAATCCGTTCTAAGCGCTCGCCTACGGCTTGAGGGGAAACCACACAAAAACTTCACGATTCTAGGTCCAGTGGTTCGGGCTGCAGTTTGATAAGTCAGTCAGTCAGTGTTCTCTTTTTAATTATATATATATATATATATATATATATATATATATATATATATATATATATATATATATATATATATATATATATATATATATATATATAGACTAGCAGTGCACCCGCGGCCCTGCTCACGTTTATTACACATAGCAGATATTCTTTACTTTAATTGAAAAACATACTTGTACACCAGATAGGTAGTTCAATCATCAAGTGTTAGGATGACAAAGCTGCTAGTTGAGCTAACTCTGCAGCAGGATAAGCAGCACGGTCGTAAAAGAAACAGGTCTGAACACTCGCCTGGAATCTTGACACCCCTGTTGTTTGGCTGTAGTTCGCCGACTTCACGACAATTCTGTACGTCTTTTGCGCTGCCATAAGGGCGGTCGGGCTCAAACTCCGCCCACTTCCCTCCCACTGAGTTGTTCTCCCTTCCTTGGAGGTACACTCAAGTGCCTCACTCCCTGTGTTGACAACTCCCCCAAATTTCTACAAAAATATGACTAGCGGACGAACAACCTGAAAAGGGCCATTTGAACGGAGTATTGATTAACGATTTAAATAGATTACGGCAATACAGTAAATGCATTTAATATTTCAAATGCTATAACAAATCAACAGTTTACTATAGTACAAATCTGTTAACGACGCCTAGTAAAGTATTATTAACTACAATCTAAATATTCAGTTCCGGTACCGGATTTATAATCAAAGTTCCACCATTCATTATTAGGCCTAGCCCTTGGCAAACCTCTTAGTTTTAAAAATTAGTTTTCCGTTTTGCAAAAAGTTACCAGCTGGCGCAGAATAGTCACACACTATTTTCGCGAAGCAATGACGTGAGGCAAAGTTCACTTCTGATAGACGTAAAAAGTAACAGTCGTTTCTCTTCCTACCTTTTATGCTGGTTTTGCTCACGTACTGTGGTAGAGGCCAACCTCTCAGAAGCCTGCTGTTTGACCTGAGGAAGTCATCCCTTCATGACGCTCGTTGACAGAAGTTAAGTGGACGCCTTGCGTATTAGTCTGGTAGTCCCTCGAAGTTATGCGACGTTCATACAAATATACCACATAATTTGCATGTAAATTCCGGTTACTGCAATTTCACCGGCATACCAACACATTCGTTCATTATTGGGGTAACGTCTAAAAACAATATCGCCTTCACTACCATAATTCTGTGAGACGTATTAACCACTCCCCCATTCTCTCTCGAGGCAGTACGTCGCGCACCACGGACTCTGTGAACCACATGCATACGTCCCGGTCGGCTTCTGTTCCTAGTCTCCCTTATGTCCCTGCCTTCGCAATCAGCTGTTCCTGGCTATGACGTCACACAACGCTCACAGCGCACCTCTGTTCATCTGTCTAAATCTACTTCACTTCAGGTTTGCCAAATATACCATTTAAAGGTTTCCCGGAATAATTATACGTTACATAATTATAAATGACACTATTATATAATATTACACATTAAAATTACTTCCATGAAACTACCATATACAAATAATTATAACTTACTACGTAACCTGGTAACATTACTAATACCAACTTATGGCAAAATTTACTAAAAATAACCGAGACAAACGGGGAATAAGAAATAAAAACCTTACAAAAATTACCGTTTGTCTCACCACAAAGGTAAACAATTTACCAAAACGTATGTTTTAACATTTTATGAAATACTTCCTTCCTAAACCATTGCTCCAGCAATATTTATTTACTTTATAATGTTAACAATGAAAAAAAGTGGGTGCTTTTTGAGCAAATATCTTCGAGACCGACCACCCTGACTGCAGCGCCAATCATTCACAATACACTGAGTAACTTGGTGAACAGCAGCCAAACAACAAAGGGGTCGAGCAAAATACATTGGTAGATAGGCGAGTAACTAGACCTGTGTTCTTCTACGACCGTGGTCTTAAGTTTGTTCCTGTCACTAACAGCGACTTCACCTGGGCCTTATTTATAGTTAGAGGCACGAGTATTTCTCGTATTGATCTGACAATAGCCTAGACTTCTCAGTCCTATATACGGACTGGTCAAAGTCGAGCATCCATTGGCGTCTTGCTGTACAAGTGGGTAGCATGTGTGAACCCACAAAGTATTTTATTATTTTACTGGCTTGCGATCTCCGAAGGTGTGTCAAAACAGCTGTCGCCTAATCACAGGAGTTTCCAAGTTATATTTCGATTCTTGGCTTCCAGCCTGACCTAGAATCAATACGCGAAATACTCGTGCCTCTATATATAGTCACAGCAACGTTGATGTTGTGGGATAGTTACAGAGTCTTTAATGTATGAGGGTATTCGAATGAAATACGTAGTTCACATGATATTAAGACTGATTTACCTTGAGCTAAAAACAACTGCGCCGCCACATAACGTCGAAATTATTCATGAAAACTACTTTTAAAAAATAAAATATTAATTTTCTGGGCTCATAGAGGTTTTATAACACCGCGTCTCGATAGAACTGTAAAATGAATCTCCTGTATAATTTAATTCTCGCTGGTCGTACGTGCTTTTCGGATCGCCTGCCTTAAAAAGTTTTCGTCTTCATTAAGTTATCTTATAAAATAAAAAATGTACATTACTTTTTTTAGGTACTTTCATAAGCATCATTCTGTCGCGCACTCCACATCAATGTCTCTACTGGTTAGATAAATATAATCGGCTGATAGAAAACAAATTTCATGCCTTTTCACCCCTTTAAGTGTCAAATTTCTAAAAATCTTAATTTCACACTTAAAATATTTGTTCAAGTATCCCGTTCAAGTTGAAATCACGACGATAGCTCATTGAGTCAAAGCAAAACCGATCATTCATTAAAAATCACATATCATCCCTGTACAGTACTGAGAGTTTGAATTTTGAAAAATCTTAAGACCTCTCTTTCCTAATCATCATCCTGAAGAAAAAATAAACAGAATATCTCGATGGGTTCGATATATATCGAACGTTTATTTAAAACACATACCAGGCCTTTACACCCCCTAAGAGACTGAAATTCGAAAAACTCTTGAATCACATTTTAAACTACTTTATTGGTGACTCTATAACTCGAAAACCGCGACAATAGTTCTCTGGGTTCAAAATATATAGACGATTATTTGAAAATACATTTCATCATTTTTCACCCCTTTTCATCTTCGCAGGTGGCGAATTTCGAAAATTCGTTAGTTTAATTTCAGGTATTTGAGTAAACATCAATCTTAAACAAAAATAATGTCGCTATATAAAATATAATATATATATATATATATATATATATATATATATATATATATATATATATATATATATATCGATTGTGAATCGAACATATATTTTACACCTTTTTTTTTTTTTTACCTCTTTTAGGCCAAATTCGGAAAATATAATTGAATGGTATTTTAAAAATTTACATAAGCATCGATCTACAGTTTGGTTCGATAGATATAGAGGAATAATCGAAAACACAGTTCACGTATAACCCCCTTAATATTATCAAATATCTAAACGTCTTGGAGTCCTGTCACAGTCACTTGCATACGTAACCAATTGAAGTAATAATCACGACGATAGTCAATTGTGTTTCAGTGATAAAGATGATTCATAAAATACATATTTTGCCCATTTTTAGAGCCTTGGAGAAGAATTTTTAAAACATCCTATAACTACTTTGTGTGTATTTACATAAGCAACATTTTGAAGTGAAAACCAACTCTAACCGAAGGATTCGATACATATCGGTAGTTAATTGGAAACACATTTAAGGTATTTTACCTCTAAATGTATTATTTCGTAAAATTTTTAAATAAGCTAATATATATTTTTATGTGTCCTATCAAAGTAAAAAAAATAGGTAGTCGGGTTCGAGATCTATCGACGTTTCTTCGAAAATATATTCCACCCTTTTTCCCCACTTAGAGGTCGAATTTATAAAAAATCACTTATTTATTAGTGCTCACCTACGACCTGAGGGGAAACCACACAAAATTTGCACGATTTTAGGTCCAGTGGTTTGGGCTGCAGTTTGATATGTTAGTCAGTCAGTGTTCTCCTTTATGTGTAGAGATGATTACGAAATTTAAAAAAAGTGTTGCTACGATGTTTCAAATGCAGTAATTAACTAAATAATAAGTTATCTTCTTTTGATGCCATGCAAAATTAATTACATTCATATAATTTTGTGTGTATGTGAGTGAGCACGCGTGTGAGTGTGATTGTATTGCATTATTTCAAAGTACATTCAGAAGTATTACTTCTTTTTTCTAGTGTTCCACGTCTCGGCGATTGCAGGATTTGGAAAGTTACTCTTATCTGCTATGGACACAGGAGTGAAGGTTTGTCCCAATTAATTTTGATCCTTACTGTGAAAATATAATATTCATACTTTCGGAGGTAGGTCTATCAAAGTCCATTGTTTCCACTTTTTTTAGCCTCTTAATTGTATATTTTTGTTCCGCAAGTTGCTGTATAAGGAAATTAGGTCTAATAAGTACGCCTATGTAACTAATAATAACTTTACTAAGCTTAACTCTCATGTAAGTTCTATTTGTCTCTTGCACAAACAGTAATCTGTTACGTGTACCGGCAAGAGCTAAAGCGCATTATCCCGGAAAGGGCGTATTCTACAGCAGAGGCTAGTGTTTGGTTTGAATAGTTGTGACCAAATATATTCTTATTTGCCGTGTGGCGTTCATAAATGCTTATATTTAAGGATATATTAATGCAATTTATATTTTAATAAATATTTATTGCATAAAATAAAAATACTCCTTAACGTACAGTACTATTTTAATATGATTATATTATAATAATACAATAATATAATATTAATTATGCTAATTTACTTTGTTATTATAATTTACTACTGTATTATTTGATGAATAAAGTGTGTGGAAAGAGGATCTAATTACAATTTATTCCCCTTCATAGGATAATAGTAATCAAATCACTCATGTAATCTTTCGAAATATATTATGAAAATATAAATAGTAACAAATCATCAGATGTTAAAAGCATTGCCCGTTGAACTTAGGTCAGGATTGATAAAGTGAAATCATTTGTATGCCGCAGTGTATTTTTAACTTAATATCTCAGATACACTGTACTCTGCTAGAGTCGATACGGAGCGAACGAGCAGTTAACAAAGACGGATATGCATGAGGGATCATTTTCGATAGCACTGCGTACTAACCCTCAGAAAAAAAGAGGTGACTTAACTATTGTTGGTCTAATAAGATTTGGCAATTCATTTGCTTATTCTGATTTCTGGACAGTGATTATTTTCATGGGTTTTGTGCACCACGCAAACGTTAAGAGATATTTTTTTAGCGTCGTATTTTATAAATGCTCTACTGCTTTCTCCGACCATATATTTATGTGTTTCTTCTTGCCAATTTCTAGCTTTACTTCTATTTTTCTAGCTACTGTTTTTGCGATGGTTATATTTTTAAGCTAAAACGAGAACAGCTATAAAAAATCTGTTTGGAAGTTTTGTTTAAAACGGTTTTTGCCATAATAGTGACTTTTTTTTTTCAAAACAAAAAATGGCATGTTTCAGTCTAAAATTCAACTAACCAGAGTTAATTTAGTTACGTGATTATCTAAAACCATAGTATTTCCTGCCTTGAAAAAAATCAGCCAACATAGAGAATACAATCTTAAACAAAACTGCCAGACCGGTTTTTGATATCTCCTCTCATTTAAGGGTAAAAATATTAATTTCACTAAGAGAAAGTAGAAGAATAAATATCACAGCTCCATACACGCCTATGCCCAGCACACACCTTCCTGTCTGGCGCATTTGAGGTGTGAATTTAGGTAACAAGCAACTGAAGTTCCGGTGCCTACGATGTCATAATTGCTTAGTACAGGTTGTAGTGCTCACCTCATATGCGGTGTATTGCAGCCACTGGCTATTTGTATGATTTTTTCCCTCGTAAACGGTGCTTTCTAGCGACTTTGAACCAGAGGACCTTTTCTGTTACTTAGGATGTACTGCTTTGAAAAACCACATACAATGTTCACAAAACCCAACGGCACAAAAATTGTGGTCAATAAGAGAATGCCTACCCCTGTTAATTTCATGAAGGGGAAAGTTTTAAAATGCGGTTTCTTCACCGGTTATAGATCTCGATAACACTATTCATTGTGCGCAAAATTGTTATTTATCTCCACGTGGTTTCCGATATTTTGCCAAAGAAACAATTTTAAAAATCGATATTGAAGGGTTAATATCTCCCTTAAAAATTGCGCAAGGCGAAAATTGCTTTATGTAACTGTACCTAATTTTTATAAGGAATCACAATCAATTTTTTTGCGACAGTGGCCTTGTAGCGTCTTTTATTATTATTATTATTATTATTATTATTATTAATTAATTAATCATGTATAATTTAAGCCCGTGCTAGTTTGACCGTGAAGTAGCCGTATAGAAAAAGTCGTAACCACACGGTAAGAAATTGACAGGTTTATATCCATCGTACGGTCTTACGGCGGCTAGTCAGCGACTACGGTGTGTTGTAGCATGCATCACTCAAAAGTGTGTGTTCAATTTTTACGGTTATTTCTTACGGCGATTCTAGCACGGCCTTTACAAACTTAATAAAACTTCTGTTTTATGTGCTTACGTTAGTTTTATTTAAATAACAAAAATACGCCTACAAATTTTATACACATTTCCTTCTAAATCCAGGGGAGGGGGGCATGCCTCCCCCCAGTGTGCGAATTAAGGTTTTTTTCTGAGGAGGGGAAATGAGTGTACACCTAATAAAGCGGGGGGCCCGGGGGTCCTTCTCCGGGAAAATTTGGTTTTCAAGATGCAAAATAGCGCTATTTAAGCGTTTTTCGTATTTAAATACACCATATATGGGGGAGGGTGCGTGTTAAGGTTTTTTTGAGCTTTTATTTTTTTTTTAAGGTAGAAGAAGTTGACAATTATTGCTAATTAATCTTTCATATAATATCATTGAAATAACAAGCAATCTTTCTCTGAAATATGAAATATTAAAATAAAAATTTACACTTCACTGATATGCAAATTTAGAATCAACACATTGGAGATAAAGAGCTTGCTTTTGTGAGAGGACATGTTAGATGATTTCTTCCTGTGTGGCTTGTCTGTTGCTGAGTGACGCCGTTCTTTTATCCATTCAGCTGCCAAACGCCTTGCAGGAAAGTCTTCTAAACACAGACCATTTACTGATATAAACATCAAATCTGACAGGGTGTCAATATGCATTCGGTTTCGAAGTTTAGTGAGTGTATGGTTCATTAAACTAAAACCTCGTTCACATTCTGCAGATTAAACAGGAACTAATTTTATTCTGTCAACGAGCTCCTTCAATGAACTTCTAAGATATGCAGGAATTTTTACCTCTTTAAATAATCTAAATTCTTTTACTGTAGTTGAAATCACAGAAATTTCTTTAGTGTTTTCGTACATTTTTACTAACTCACAAAGGGTTTAGATACAATTGTCTCCAAACAAAATCAGTTCATCACTTTTTTTGGGCCACCACATTTTTGTTAACAACTTGCAGTCTTCAAAAAACTGGCTAGCTCTAGAAAATCACACAGTTAAATTGTCAACCAGGTCTTGTAAAAATTGACGTCGAAACAAATCAAACGTTTCTTTACAATTCTCCGAGGGCTCTTTGACTGCCTGTCCTTTGTATGTCCCCGTTTCTAAGAACTCACCATTTACTCCTTTCAGGTAGACTCCTGCATGTTCTTTCATAGCAAATAGAGAATTTACACACACTTTTATTTCAGACGAAACAGAGATGGCATCAGAGGTTCTCGTTTGCAAATAGAGTGACAGTTGTTTCAGTGCTTCAAGAGTATCTCTGAATAAGGCTAGTTCTATTACAAAAGTCCACGAAGTTATCTTCTCAAACAAACCTTTAAATTTGGCTCTGTTTTTTTTTTCTGACGCATATTTGTCACTTCTTTTCTGGTTACAAAACTCCACAAGCGACGAATAACTCGACATTACAGCAGTTACAGTGTTGCATGATGATGCTACCCAGCGAATGTCAAAGATTTTGCCGATTTTTCTGAATTCAGCTCCAAGAGTAGCAGTTACTTCCTCTATGTCCCTCTGGTGCTTTGGGCTTGTTGAAAAAAGTGTGTACAGTGTGTTCATGAAATATTTGAAATGCAGTGTAACTAACATTGAATTAATTATGTCGTTTACAGCAAGTTCAAGTTTATGATTTAAACAATGAATAACAATCAAATTTTGATTTTATTTGTTTTTCAAGACTGTAGCTGCTCCTTTGTCAACACCTTGTAAATTGGCTGCACCATCGGATGCAAAGCAAATTAACTTATCGCATAAAACGTCATCGGTAATGCCTAGTTTATGAAAACAAGAGGAAATGCTTTCTGCTACAGCTTCGCCTGTCAATGATGTTAACTGTAATATATCGAAAAAATAGTTGCATGGTTCCCCAACATACATACAACGAACATACAAAATTAAACAAGTTTTATGGGAAATAGTCGTGCTTTCATCAACAAGTAGACTAAATACACAACCTGATTCAACTACATGCTGTACTAACAACTTAGCCATTTTGTTGTGTATAAAGCGAATAATATCTGTGCAAGTGTGGTCTGAGTGAAGCATCTTGCAAACACAACAACCATTAAGTTGCTGCAATGTACACAACTCCGTGTGAAGCTTCATCGGTTAATTTTTCTTGCTTATGAGGTATTCTGTACGAAAGTTACGAGAAGTTACCTCGATTTTTTCTGCGTTCTTTTCTTCCCATTCTCGGAAGGATGTTGACAATGAAGCTGGAAGATTTTCCTTTTTTACCTCTTCCAAAATTTCTGCACATTTCAGGTGATATTTACTTCTCCCGTGATCACTTATTTTGTCATTAAGTTTTGTATTGTTTTTGGTTTTAAGCCCTGTAATTAACGCAGTCTCAACATGCACTTTGCTGTCTTTAAGAGCACCGTGTGTTTGCACATCAATACAAAAGATACATGTGACTTCGCCTGATGTTCTGCACGAAAGCCAAGGTATGGTTGCTTTCCACTTTTCAAAACGCTGTCTGTCAATGCAACGACCAATTAAATTTTCAATGTCACTACCTCGTGAAAAATTTTCAGACTGTATACACAATACAGATGTTGTGGCTTCGCCAGGTTCCACTAACAAGTCTAGCTTACCTGATGGGAGTGCTGGTCTGGTCACTGATATAAAATATTGACCCCCTTATTACTGATTTTAGTTCCTTCACTATCCGCAAAAACGAATGGAAACTGGTGGCGCCACTAGCACACTCGTGCTAGTAATTATTTTTCCAACATTAAATGTATTATATTTTTAAAGTACAAATATTAGAAACTTGCTTAAGTTTAAACAGAATATATTTTAACACTTGAAATTTGGTTAAAATAACGAACTTCTGTTCACAACAGCCCCACTGCGATAGTGGCGCCAACAGTTTCGTTTAGTCATAAGAGGGTCAAAGATAAAGCATTGAAGAGTAGGTGAGTGTCCAGACCTGTACTTCTAAGACCGTGGGGTTGACTGTGGATATTAATTATTCTTTTTACGGTTCACATTCCGTTGCGACTGGTAATTGTTCACTAGCAATAGCACAGTCACTTAATTTTTCTGAGAACAATTCGAACAAAATTAACTGTCGTTTCATTTTGTCACCTTAACCAATTTAAAAACTAGATAAGTTACAAATGCGCGTAACATTGTAAAGTATTCTACACAACAACAAAAACAACCTTACGTAGAAAGAAAACAGTGAGATACGACTCGAGTTATCGAATGTAATACATTCGATAACTCGAGTCGTGTCTGTTAGTATTGTAACACAAGCTGCATGTAAGGCACTGGTACTGCTATCTGTAGCTTGACGCTTTTGCTGATGATACTTACATTACTCTTCGTAGTAATAGTTTAACTGAATTAGAAAATATCACCAACAGTCTTCTGCATAAATTACAGAATTGGTTATCTGAAAATAAGTTATCAATGAACTTTGAAGAAACTAAATATATCCAGTTTTTATTAAAGAAGGAAATTGATTCATTAAACATTCACATTGGTGGTGTACCTTTAAAAAGAGCTACCAATACAAAAATATTAGCTGTAACAGTTGAAGAACAAGTAAAATGGAAATATTATATTGAACTCATTTGTAAAAAGTTAAGCTCCTCTTGCTTTCTTTTTAAGGCAACTTGCTGGGAAATGTAGCCAAAACTGTGTAACGATGGCGTATTACGCTTACTTCTATTAGTTTATTACATATTAAATAATTTTCTGGGGTCACAGTAAAAGTGATTTGAATTCAGTTTTTATTTTACAAAAAAGAGCAATTAGAAATTTGCTTAACCAACCGTTGCGTGAACACTGTAGGCCGTTATTCAAAAAACTCAACATCCTCCCTGTACCATGCATTTACATTTACAACACAGTACTGTAAATTTGGAAAAACATGACCAGCTCTTTCAATCCTAACTCTGAAATTCATAATCATGGTACTCGCTACAAACAAGATATCCACCAAACATTTGTGAAGTATGCTGCTACATACAACACTATTCATTGTAAACTGGGTGTAATATTTAATAAATTACCTAAACATAAATATTTAAAGTGTTTTTCAAAATTAAAAAAAAAAAGTGTTTTTAGACTTCTAGTTGAGAAATGCTATTATACTGTAGATTAATTCTTGGAATATACATTTTAAGCCTTTATAGTAAACCATATTGAAACATATCAATGTTAAGCTCTATTTGCTAAGTGTAGATACTTCATGCATTTCAAATGCCATTTAACTGTTTATTTCTGTTATTTACTATGATATTGTATGCATATTGTAGGCTATTATATTGTATTATATTGTATGTATTTTGTACTATATGACATATCCTATACCATACATGTATATGGTCTTTTGGATGAATAAAAATTACATGAAATGATGCTCAACCGCGCTAGACGTTAGTTGGTTTAGTGACCACTGTAGTTTGAGTCCGACCGCCCGGCGAACAGCGCCAAAAAGTACGACATTCTCGGTAACTTGACGAACTACAGCCAAACAACAAGGGGGTCAAGCAAAATACATTGGAAGATAGGCGAGTGTCCAGACCTGTTCTTCTACGACCGTGCACTGAATGCTATAAGATCCTGCACGCTGAACAGTGGTACAACCTGACGGAACAGCGAATCACTATCTCGATTTTAGTGCTCATGCCGTCCGCCACAGCGCTGTTTCGACTGGCTGCGTGCCTAGAATCCAGATGTTCGTCCGCGCCGCCGACGAGTCATGATGTAGGATCCAGGCCTTCCGTTGTTACACAGTGCTTGATATAGGCTGTTCACGAAAAAGTGAGCACTGCATAAAGTTTTCTTTCGGCCGTTTTGTAGTGATCTTTACTGTTTATAATATGAAAACTTCCATATAATTAAAAACCAGTTTAAAAGTTTCAACAAACTTAAAAGTTAACAGGTATTGGCCCAATAAAACATATTTTTAATTCATTACTAATTCTGCTAAGTGCTCAGTTTATAGTGAAAGAACAGGTCTGGCTGGACACTCGCCTATCTACCAACTAGTTTGCTTAACCCCTTGATGTTTGGTTGTAGTTCGTCAAGTTACCGAGAATGTTGTACTTTTTGGCGCTGTAATTCGGGCGGACGGACTCAAACTCCGCCCACTTTTTTCCATTGTTAACATTATAAAGTAAGTAAAGATTTATGGAGCCATTATTTAAAAATGTGAGCGAAGGAAGTATTTCATAAATTGATAAAAAAATACGTTTTGATAAACTGTTTATCTTAGTGGGAAGGATGTGGGCGGAGTTTGAGCATTGGTTTGAGTCTAACCGCCCGGATTAGAGCGCCATAAATGTATAGCATTCTCGGTAACTTGGTGAACTGCAGCCGAACAACAAGGGGGTCAAGTTTCCAGGTGAGTGTCCAGACCTGTTCTTCTACGACCGTGCTTGGTACTAAGGCACTATAAAGAGTGGGTATAATCGTCCGCCATTTTGGATCTTTCGAAGCATGCGCAAGCCAATGCATGCTCGCGCACCCAAAAAACCTGTTAACATAAACTCATCATAAATCAAAAAAACTATTCAGCAAATGTATTCAAAATATTTACATTGCATTTATGAACTATGCTGCAAATGATAATGTCCATTTATTTTATTTTTGTAACCATCATATTATTAAAAAAATTTAACAATGCCATGTTGACATTTGACAGGAAAATGCAGAGTAAATTATAGTAAGCAAGAAACTTTTTTGTTTTACGAGATAGATGGGGAGTATCAGCGAACAAACCAGAAAGTATAGTATAAATTAAATTTTTGTGCCCCTCTTGACGATTTCCGCGAATCTCTGTTGTTTTGGCGTCAGGTAGAAGACAGAATATTTCGTGCGCGAGGCATGGTCTCGCTCAACGACGCGAACACAACTTCACTCTTAGTTTATCTACACAATATTTACTATGCAAATGTCAGTATATATTTGTTACTAAGGTTCTAGTTTGTAATGTTAATTTTTACTGTTTACTTAATTAGATAACACACCGTATAACAAAAACACAATTTTTACAAGCGCCCTACTTGTCTATAAGCCGAATAGTTTACAGGATTAGTGGTAGATCCAATTAAAACTATATATACAAATATATGTATGTATTATAAAACTAAATAGTATTATTGACTCCATCGCAACATAAATGTAACTGAAAATAAGTTTCTTTTACATATGTAATTCAGTTATAGCTGAATTTCCAACATTTTCCGCCATTGGTGGATTTAGAGGGGGAAGTTCAAGTTTAATTATTTATTTTTATTTATTTCGTTGGTTAGAGTTAGGATATAAGTTTAGTGTTTGATAACAAGCCCTCCTAACGTTACAAGTTTTCAAGATCGAATATCACGAAGCATTTCTACGTAGCTCTATTAGCTCATGTTTCAAACACTAGATGTCAGCAGTCAGCAGGGGCAGACCCAAGCAGGTAGTTATTTTCTGAGATTCTAGGCAGCGCTGCTTGTATCTCTTGATCTCAGTGTGCTCTATAGATAGTGTGGTAATGCAGTCGTTTTCGCAGTCGGTAAATTTATACCCTTCATTGTTTAGCAGTTTGCTTGTGAGAATGGTGTCCATTTTATGTTTTAGTGAGAAAAATTCATATGGAGATTTCTGAAAAACGGATGTTTCAGAGCCACGGCAGGCAGGCTACAATGCAATCATTTTTTCACAGCGGGAAAAACAGATACTTCGCGTGAAGAGGAAATGCTAGTACATCACAATCGGTTCCAGACTTGGTGGTTCCACATCCAGATCCAGTTCCAGGTCCGAGCAAGGACGCATCAGAAATTTGCAGAGATATTCAGGTAGGCCGAGATGTATGTGATACTACTAACATTGAAAGAGAGACATGCAAGTCGAGTGATAAAATTCCACATCAGGAAACGACAATATGTCATAAAATTAGTCATAGCAATGACGTAGGGTGTTATGTATCTATGAAATCTACTATGTCTATTATGGACGATCAGAAATATAGTTTGTTGAGCAATTCATGGGTGCCTGAAAGCAACTTTAAGTTTCCTAAGAAAATCGTCAGGGTGCTCATAATCACTCTTTTCAAAGAAAATGGCATACTGAATTTCTCTTGCTTGCTTATAGTGACAAGGAATGTGGTGCGTACTGTCGTTACTGTGCAATTTTTGGCAACAACGAAGCAGGGAAGGGTGACCAGGCTCTAGGAGCATTAATCACAAAATCCTTCAAACGGTGTAAATTGCAATATCCGAATTTAATAACCATTCTTCTCGCCAGTATCACAAAATGTTAGTGTTGAAAGCAACTGCATTTACAGATGAAATGAAAGGAAAGCATGTAAATATTTCATTGCAGATTGACTCACATGCTCAACAATTGATTGCTCAAAATAGAACTTGGCTTGTACCCATAGTGAAGACAGTTATATTTTGTGGTGGCAGAATATTCCATTAAGAGATCACCGGGATGACGGAGACTTTTAATGAGTGATGTGCAGGGAGAAGGAAGTTTCCGGGCTTTGCTGTAATTTCTCGTAGAAGCTGGGGACAAATTTTTAGAAGATCATTTTGCAAGAGCGGCAAAAAACGCAACTTTCATCAGCAAAACAACACATAATGATCTTATTGAGTGTTGTGGGTCGATAATTCTGGAAAAGATTATTTCTAATGTAAAATAAGGAAAATTTTTATTTTGTCTGATGAAACAAACGATGTTAGCACACAAGAACAACTTACTTTGTGTGTGAGATACATAGGTCAGAATTCCATACTTTTAAGAGAAGATTTCCATGGATTTGTATATGTTACTGACATGACTGGAGAAGGCCTTGCAAAAACTATCATTACCGTGCTCAGAAATTTAGGTCTCTCTATAAATGACTTACGTGGCCAAGGTTATGATGGAGGGGCAATTATGTCGGGCAAATACCGTGGTGTTCAGGCACACATCCTTGCATTGCAACCTCTGGCCATTTATGTGCACTGTGCTAGCCACTGTTTAAACCTTTCATTGTCTAAGGCATGTACAGTTCAAGCAGTGAGGAATATTATGGGTGTTATCAAAGAAGTGTGTAGTTTTGTTACTGGTTCTGCCAAACGAGTAGTCTTGTTAACAGAAAAAAGTGCGAAACATTATCCTGAAAATAAAACTACAAGACTTAAACAACTTTGAGCGACACGTTGGGTGGAGCATCATGATTCTGTACTTGTTTTTCGAGAAATGCTTCCAGCAGTAATTGAATTTCTGGAGGATACTTTAGCTCAGTCTGAAGAAAAAGCCTTAACATTCGCAAATGGTATGCTAAGTTCTGTCACTCAGTTTCAGTGTATAATCACATTAGAGGTTGCAGTTGAATTCCTGTCTGTATCATTGCCTCTGTCTCGTCAAACTCAAACTCCTGCTTTAGATTTGTCAGCAGCTTACAGAATAGCTCAAAGCACAGTCAAAACTTTACAGACTCAAAGAATGACATTTGAAACCCAATTCTCTAAAAAGTATTCAAGAGCTGTTTCTTCGAGTGAGCAATTGGGCGTTGACATCTGTATACCTCGGATAGTGAATCGCCAGACAAACAGAGCTAACGTTCAGTCCTATCAGCCTGTCAATTTTTATCGAGCAACAGTCTATGTACCTTTCCTCGATTTTCTAATTTCTGAACTGTCTGTTAGTTTCTGCACTGACAACCACAAAGAAGTATTTGGAATAGAAGGTTTAGTTCCCTTTTACTTCATGTCATCGTCCGAAAGCGACAAAGAAAAGATCATGGTAACTGCAACGAAATACGAAAGGGATTTGCCAGGATCTGTACTGGAGTTGAGAGGAGAAATTGCATTGTGGCGAAGTTACTGGGAAAACAAAGAAAAGAGTAATAGGCCGAATTCAGTACTTGATAGCTTGATAGCAGCCAACAATGAATTATTTCCGAGTATTAGATGTCTTTTACATGTACTGGCAACATTGCCAATAACAACACGCTCTGCAGAGAGATCATTTTCTACACTTAGACGAGTTAAAGCTTACCTCCGTTCTGCGATGGTAGGAGAGGAATTGAACGGTTTAAGTTTTCTCCATATACACCAGGGCATTAAAGTGATACCAGAAGAAGTCATTGACATGTTTGCATGGAGACATGCTCGTCGTTTACAGCTTCTTTAAAATTTGTGTAATTCAGATTATTTTTTAAGGAACACTGAGAAGCTTTGACAGAGATATTTCAAAATGAGTGAAATATAATATACAGTGTTTTGTGTGATATTAGTGTGCATAATAGTGCATTGTTGTACATAATGATTTTATTTTTCCTGTTTGTGTGTGTGTTTGTAAACTTTGACTAATTAACTCAACAATTGGAAGTAGAAGATTAAAAATGTTCGAAACCTTTTTGCTGTCAGAAAAAGATTTTTTATTGATAATATATCCTTTAAAATTACTACAATTTTTAAAGCAGTTATTTTTATTTTTTTTTTGTTCAGAAAGTTCTTAAATAGCACCATTTTGAACCTTAAAGTCCTAATTTTTCTGGGGGAGCGCCCCCGGACCGCCCTTATTTGCTTTGGGGACGGTGTATCTGTTTTTACGGCATGCTTCCCCCCCCCCCTTCAAAGAGAGATGGATACGCCCCTGTTTTCCGCCTCTATTTTTCAGATATAAAACAACATGTCACAGTAGTATAAAACTAATCGTAAAGGTTCATACCCTTATTATATAAAATATTTGCTCAGTTGGCAGAATAACAGTAAATACAGTGAAATTATTTACAAACTAATGCTTTTATTTTGATCTAGACGTGAAGGTTTGAATTTACGTAGAACTAGAATTCATGACATACATTTATATTTTTAAAATGTTTCTTTAAACATAAAATGTTTTATAGCATTTTCAGGTGAACTTTTTGTAACATAAGATGTAAATATAAAAATAAGTAGCCAATGTATAATAATGAACCACAAAACACTGGAACAAATATAGAATCCATCATATGCATATTATGTATTTTTGCAGTAGTTTAGTTCACAAAGACTAATTCGACAAATTATATATTAAAAACCGTTTTTCAATTACATACTTTTAATTTAATTAATACTGTGTACCAAGCATTTCACTTTTTATAGTTAAATTTGATTACCTGTGATGTAAGTTAAAATTACACATTATTTTGTAATATCACAAAAACAAATATTGAACACATTTTAAACTATGGTTTACAGAAATTATTTAATTCTTCCCAGAAGCCATGTAACAAATTTCGTAATTATTTTATTCTATTATATAATCTAAAACCTAAAACAGAGCATCAAACCCAAGCACTTTTTTTCGTAACTGTGGAAAAAATAATAAAATTAATTAAATTTTTAAAATATATACCATTTTTACAACATGCAGTCATTTTGCTTACAATTTAATACAGTCTTATCACTTAAAAAATACTGTTTATGCAAATTGGAACTATGCCTTACAGTTTGTTTTTGTAGAAGCGGTGCCATACATCTTGCATCTTTTATTTACATTTTTGTTTAAGTCCACTACAACATACAATCTCAACTGTATCCCGGATTAATACATAACATAAATAAATTCTACTGACACCTAGATTGGAACTCACATCCCTTACATTACAAGCCTTACCCTGAAAGAAGGACCTGTGATCTGCCGCAAATGCCATATGAATTTTTAAAACAATAAACAACAATCATATAATGAACTACACTTATCTTTTTATAGTTGTATAAGTACGAAGTATATATTTTAAGTAGTCAAGAAATAAATGTTTTTCGAACAATGTTGTTTCATTGACATGCACTTATTCTAAAACGCACATTTTGGTCACATATTGTTTTTAATTTTTTACGTTATTTTTATACAAAGATCTTAACGAACTTTAATTTTTATTTTTAATTATTGCCTCTGAAGCGCCAGTTCGTAGTAGAACGCATATACAATATATGCCACTAATTTCTGGGAGAGGATACGTTTTTGCCGAACTATCGCAATGGATGAGGAACAACTGCAGGCATGTTGTGTGGTGTGCAAGGGAACTTTTTATTGAGCATTTAAGTTAGTGTACATTGTTAATCTCATTCTTAGGGGAACGAAAATTACTTCATGTTAATGGGATCTTTGTATTAAAACGGTTTGTATTATTAACAAGGTTCACTGTAGTTTTTAATAGGCTTTTGTATGTAACCCTTTTCTCACAAGTATATAGTTGATAACGGAAATTCCTACTTTATGAATATTACTGTATAGATTTCAAGTGAATTTCCATCGCGATCATGTAGATAGAATAGAAATTGCAATTCCCGCTTTAATTGTATTGGGCGATAAATGTGTTATTTACAGACATACAGTAAAAAAGAAAGAACTTCTAAATACAAATTTATATCCAACGAGGTATGCTACAGTAAATAATTAGCACTTCTCCATACTGTTTTCCACAAATTTACGGAAATGCAATGTTTGTTAGCTTGGCTTAATGGGCATAAAAACAAGCATGCCATGTTTCAGGGATGTTTAACTCATAGGCCATAACAGACATGTTTGATCGTATTGTATGAATAACTTGCACTTGCACAAGTGTGTCTAAAAAGCATCATAAGATTTGTATTTATTATCCTGACGTTATAAATCAACGTGGCTATACACTGTCTGCATAGGGTGAGGGAAGGGCAGTTACAGTTAAAAAATAATGTTATTCACACAGCTACATGAAAGGCAGTGTGTTGTAATTATTAGTGTAGATTGACTTGATACAAAACTGAAATTCATGTAAGATAACACACTACTTGAAACCTCAATGAAACAAGATTAAAAACAAATTCATTAGCTGCAACTACTTACGTTTATTAAGGACACACTACGTATAAATCTTCAAACTAACGTTTTAGCAACAGAGTAGAGATGCATCGATCTGTCCGAATGGTAATCATGTATTTTGCGCAGTAACGCAAAATACAAACATGTTTGCTATTACATACCAATAATTGGTAATTAGGACAAATTTTTCGAATCACCCTCCTTAAAAATTTATATTACCTATTTTATTTGTAACAAACTAGAAAAATTTACAATGTTAAATAAATTTAATAAAAGCTCTACTTTGAAATGTGATAACAGCCTCTTGTACTACTGAAGCCTCGATAGTATTATTATGAATACTTACATAACAAATAGCAAAAAGTTAAAAACAATACATTTACGTTTCAATGAGTTATCGATACCTCTATGAACCCTAATAGAGACATCAAATTAATTCGTTTTTATGTATTTATTATTTATTATTAAATGTTGAAAATTTGCCTTTAAGTAAATAAAAAATATATTTCCAGTTGTATGTAGGCCTAAGCCCATTTGTGGGACAGTCAACAATCTTAAATGAATTGAAAAATTGTAAAACTGTAGAATTTTAAAAAACTATCTTCAGTGAAATTAAGGATGTTGCATTAATTTTCTATGCAATATTGGATTTTGTAAATTTATTTATGTTCGATAATGTATACTTTTGTATGTAACCATAGAATCAGTTATGGAAAGTTGAATACGTTATAATAAATACAAAATGGAAAGTGTAAATTAATGTTTTAAATACTATGAAGACAAACCAAGATATAATTTATAGACAGGTCGTTGAGCTAGACGGCAGCCCGCGCCAGAGATATCCTGTCTTCAACCTGCCACCAAAACAACAGCGATTTGCGTAACTCGTCAAGAGTAGCATAAATATTAATTTTATACTATCCTTTTTGTTTCGTCCACTGACAACCCTCCTCCCCCCCCCCCCAGCCCATAACTCGTAGAACAAAAAAAATTCTCACTTACTGTATTTTACCCTGCATTTCCCTGTCAAAAATAATCATGCCATTGTTAAACATTTTTGTACATAATAAATAACTGTCATAAAGAAAATTTATGGATAGTGTCATTGGCAGGACAGTACATTAATACGCTGTAATTTTTTTTTTAAGTCGATTGACCGAATTGTTTTCGATTTGTGATGAGTTCGGTTTCTGCGATTTTCGAGCGCGCGAGCATGACTTACTTGCGCTAGCTGCGAAAGACCCAAAATGGCGGACGATTATACCTAGTCTTTATAGAGCCCTACTTGGTACTTCAGTAACTACAACAACGCTAATAGGTACGACAAATTTCTCGGTAACCGTGACTTATCGTTGTGGCGAGGCTCGACTGGAATAACTTACTACACAACACATGAGTAAAGTAAAATTATAGATTGAGGTTAAATGTATGATTACGCACATCTAAAGCATAAACTTTTTTAAATGTGTGTGAACGATATCCTACTTATCAAAACTCTAAAATGTGGTGCATCAAGTAGTAACTGGCAGGAGAATAAAATTTTAATAATAGAGTGAAAATTAATATCCACTTCCACTGAATCGAAAACAAAATGTGTAAACATTTTTTTTTGTTACACATACTTTTTCTTGTAGACTGTTTCCTTTATATCATATTCACCAAAGGTAATGCTAAATTTATTTTTAATATGCAATAAATTTCATCTTATTTTATTTTGCAGATTGGTGATCAAAAATTTTATATAAGAATATAACTGAAAAATTTCGAACACATTTCTTCATGTTGATGTTTTTTTAAACATCCATAGCTTTTTTTCATTGATTATGGTAACAAAATGTAGGTGAATATTCTGCAAATACAATTATAAAGGTAATGAAGTCAGTGAATACACAGCTATTAACAAATGTGTCCGAATTTTGGAAACTATGCAAATCTGTTAAAAAAAATTAATGATGACTAAATTTTGTAAAAAATTTTTGGAAACAAATATTTCTGATTGTATAAAATTTTGTAGAACTTAGGCATACAAATAATAACTTTGCCAACAAGTTATCATATGATTATTGAACCTTGTCAGTATTAAAAAAAGTGAAAATATATTATTAACTCCGAATAATTTTCTGCATTTCCTAAAATAATTTTAGTACACTGTGTAACGTGCAACTTTAGGTTTTTATTTAAAACATATAACTGTAGATATAAAATGTAATTTGGAAATAAAATAAGACTAGGTGGATTGGGACGGAATCTCTTCTCTGAGGGTGGAGCTCAGATGAATGCTCGACACTGATAGGCCGGAGACACCCACGCGTGACAAATGGACTGGGAAGGCAGGGAAGAGCCGCAATAGAGAAAGTGGGTCGAGGCATTTGGCTGCGGATGTCGAGGAAGGACGAAGGTCTCCGATTTGCAGCTATTCGTCTCAAGTATTAGGGGCGGCGGTAGGCAGACCGTGATAACATTCGTCGCGAATGGTTTTGCTGACTAGTCGAATTGAAGGCAGAGGGGCAGCGGTAGGCACTCCTGAGTATTTGATGTTCATCTTCTTGAAAGAGTTAAGTTCGTTATTCTCTTGCACGCCTTACGAGAGCAGTTCTTGGCTAATTCAATAAGCCAGAACACAAGCAATCAGCATTTGTTATTGTGGAAATAGTTAACTCCCGTGCTACCTGTGTGGTACATACGAAGAACATCGTGAACGTGGTGCGCCAACCCGAGGCTACGAACCGCACTCCCGTGATAAAGGTTTCGTGTTCGCCCAAAATGAGAATTTGGACTTTTACTGAACTTTAGAGTGAGTGCGCTTCTCAGTGCATCGAGTGAGAAACGAACCGAGACTGGACAAGGGATACTACGGCACGCGTCCGGATAGGCAACAATAATTGTACATGGCTTTTAAGCAATTAGCTGACCGTTTCTGTCGCTTCGCTACAGTGAACAAACACGAGTCAGATGTCGACTGAATGTGAATGAAAACAATGCGGCTGCTATCACAGCTTTTGCCGCATTAAATCCGCGTGCGAGCATCAGGCAAATGGAAAGAGAGAGTGTAATTAGTCAGCTTTTACATCAACACACGTTCCATCCGTATTGTATGTCATAGTATCAGGATTTGTACGGCAATGATTTCTTAAATCGCTACAATTTCTGTAACGGAATTCGTAGACAAATGCACACAGATGTCTCTTTTTGGGTACATATACTTTTTCCAACGAATCTAACTTCACAAACACTGGAAACGTGAATAGGCATAACATGCATTATTGGGCAAATGAGAATCCTCGATGGTTGAGAACTGTATCATTTCAACATCCGTGGTTCGTTAATTGTTGGTGCGCATTGCCGGTGATCATGTCATTGGTCCATTTTTTTTTTGAAGGTCGCTTGACTGGGCAAGTTTACGCAAACTTTCTACCCGACGTACTGCCTCAATTACTGGAAGACATACCTTGCATGTTCGCATGAACATGTAGGCCTAAATGCAACACGACGGTGCACCACCCAGACAAGAGATAAATGAGAAATGAGATTTTTGGCGACAAGTGGATAGGACGAGGCGGTCTTGTAGCTTGGCCACCTCTTTCTCCAGATTTAACACCACTAGATTTCTTTTTATGGGCTTTGTCACAGAACGCATAATGGCGGTAGTACCTGCCACGCCTAACGACATGAAAGAAAGAATACGTCGAGCATGTACCGAAATTACACCACAAGTGTTGGCTGATGTTCGACGGTCTTTTCATCAGCGAATTAACAAGTGCGTACAAGTAGAGGGCCATCACTTCGAGCACCTTCTGTATAGGTAGACCCAAACGAAGATAAATGCATCCTTTGCGTCCGTAACTAAATTACCTTGTGTTGTGGGTCACTGAATTCGTCGTCAAATCGGTACTAATGCCATCGTATAAGAGATACATGGTTCCATTTAACAACATGGAGTAGACCTTGAGGTATCTCCGGCACCTCCACCGATAAAAAAAAATAGGGTGGCCCAGTATGACGGCCTTCTCGTACACTGAAACTTTTATCTGAAACATTTGTGGCTATGATCACTAGTTGAGTGCTATTGCTCTGTACTAACACTTTATGTGCCTCAGCCTGTATACACATTATCATCATATTAGGTGCCTGTACCAGTGAAAATAAATACACCAGACTTTCAGTACTGGATGAATGTGTAGCCCTATAATAATGTGCATAAGTTAGTGGGATAAGCACATTCCAATCTATGATTGTAAAAAAAAAAAATAATAAACCAAACCATGACAATTGCTGTAAACGTGTGTTGCATCATCTTTGAAATGTCAAATCTGGAGCTTTTCAAATCACCGAAAAAATTGATATAAAATTCCATCCTCTTTTAAAATTTACCTCACCGTATAATTTTAGGTATAATTGTTGAGTCACATCACAAGCTGTGTGAATTCACTAATTTAGCATTTATTGATGACTGCAACTAATATGCACGTATTACTACAACATTGTAAAAGGTTTTTTTTTTCAGTTAGTGATAATTTTTCGTTTCTATAGTGGCAGTGACCAAATGCACTATTTAAGAGTCCTTACCTGCTTCGTGCCCTTAAGAAGTTCCACAAGAATGTTACGTCACTTTCGTTACTATCCAAATGCATAATACTGGCACGTGACACGTGCCTAAGGTCAGTTCTATTACACGATAGAAATATCAATGTTAAAAGTTTGTTACAGGGAAAATTTCTGCCACTTGAGCTCTGGTATCAGTAACAGGTGCAATCTGACCAATCACAGTGCTTTCCTGAATTGTAAGTTACATTAAGTTGGTAGTTTAAAACGCGAAATTGGTTTCTTTTAAATTTAAATTTAATTAATTAATTAATTTTATTTATTTATTTATACACGATCAAAGTTCAGCACAATGGCCGGTTTACAATTTGTCGTGAGCAAACAGAATCACAAACGAAATACATACTTACAGAGGAAAAAAAAAATATTGAAAAAAAAAAAAAATAATAGTAATAATAAAAATTATTAAACGGACTTAGTTAAATATTTGTTTACATACACAACATATTAAATATTAGAACACAAGGTGATAAAGGCATAGAAAAATAATTACTCGCAATCACATATTACTTTCAGCCACTGTAATAGATTTCTATAATTTCCGTGCCTATTTACATTTAAATTTTCTACTGTTTCGTATTTTTCTGGTCCCTTACCGATGGCAGCGAAACTAGTGGCAGAATATTTCCCTGAGCCAAACTCTCCCATAAGAAAACAGATTTTCTTTCTAACCTGTAGTAGAATCAACCTTACACATACCCTTGTAAGACCCTTAGATGATTTTCGACGCTCGTCTCTTGAAAGTGTTTCACATGTTGCGTGTTTAATTTGTTAGAATCCTAATTGTGGTAATGTGTAGGTCTTACCTGTAGCCTATATAAAACACAGTAGATGGCCTTAACATAGGCTATTCATACATTATGTTAACAGAACTGCCTTCTGGTTACCTAATTTGCTAAATACTCTTCATGATACTAAGCAATAATTTAACATATTAAGAATTTAACGTATCAAGAAAAGCTACTCATCGTGTACCGGCCAAACTATCGATTTTAGAGGCGTAGTTTATTGTTGATAAATGTTTCTAGGCGTTAGAATAAGTCGTACGTAAAGAAAATTGTAGTTTACTTACTTAGACACTTTTAGTTTTTTGTTAGGTTTAGTTTAAGTTAGTTTACGTTAGTTTTGGTTAGGTTATGTTATTTTACAACTCAGTTTTCCATTTTTCGTTAGGTTAGGTAATATCAGGTTATGTTACCTTAAGTGAAGTTACACTTAACCTAACAAAAAAATGTAAAACTTTATGGTAAAATTACTGAACCTAACCAAAACATACCTAAACCAACATAAACAAACTTAACCAATGTAAATAACCTGACCTAACGTAAAACAGTACAATTTGAAGTTTTGAAACTAAATTTTTTTTACGTGCGACTGCTTCTATCATCTATAGAAAAATATTTCATCAATAAACTCTACCTCTAAAATCAGTAGTTTGGCCGAGACACAGTGAGTAGCGGTACTTGATATTTATCATTAAGTTCTCTGAGAGTTCCCTACACTAGTATTTTTAATAAAATAATATCCATTTACTGGGAAGATGTAATGATGGAAACGTGAATAGTATTAACTTCGCAGAGTCGAGATTCTTGCATTGATTGACGAAATGCCGACCACAAATTATGTAATTTGCCCTTACATATTCTTTACCAAGGTATCAATTTTGTATTCCCTATACGCTCTAACCAAATCTGATAAATTCTATTACATCGAATTTGTACCTAGTGACGTACACTTGCATTATCCAAGTAGCCAGGCACACAACAGGTCTGCTTTCGCGGTATATGTACTAGTTTTGATGTTCAATAATATCAATATTAACTATACAGTCGCTAATTTCGCAGTACTTTAACCTGTACAAACCCGAAAGATTTAGCCGCCAAAACAAATGCAAAATGGCTGCCGGCCGGATGATCGCATGGGAAATAAACATGACTAGCTGCTGTCATCTACCGGACGTGGTCATAACTTCTAGAACAATTTGGTTCATACATATCAATATAGAGTAACACCCCCATGTGTTTTCTTGTCGAACATTTTTGTATTGATAGCCAACAGCTGCATGGTGCTGGAAAAGTCGATGTTTCATGCTATATACAGAGTGGTGCTTAACTCTACCGACAAACGTAGGTAGGTGATTCCTTATGAAAAATCAAGTAGAAAATATGTATCAATACTCAACAAAAATCCTCAAAAGTAATTTTTTTCGTGCTGTTCTTTTTTACTCCTTCGTCTCGCTTTGTGATTTTCCCACAAAGTTTTCATACAGTGATTAAATGATAATAAGTTTGATAATATATATTGTGTAAGTACATAATTGCTGTTCAAAGTTATTTGCATAAACATTGAAACGTATGCTTCCGAATTCAGCGAATTTTATTGTACTATAAGACACTGTGCAATGAAAACAGTCAACGTTTGGTAACATTTAAGTATTGTGATGTGGTAATAAAATGTAAATAGCGAAAGGGGATGGCTTCCAAGGCATAGCACCACGCATTTCAGTGCGCGGCAGTTAATCTTTGGGGCGAAAAATATGTGCAGTGGCTCATATGTTGATCATCACTACATCGAGGGTGAACCGTGGTACCTCCCACTGGCAAGATTATGAGTTCATGATGCAAACCATGGCTTTTAAAGCAATTTTCTTGCATAAAATTGGAATATAAGGCTGGTTACAAAATCAATATTTTTATTAGAGAGATATATTTTATAAACTGGCAGGGGAACAATCCCCTAAGTAATTTGGGGGGGGGAGGAAATCCTCGCCTACACACCAGGCACTGCCGTAGCATCTCTCCTCGGGAGCAGACTTCTATCTGGATGCATGTAAGCCTCTGCAAAATTTTGAATAGTGACAAAATAAGCCCTGAGATGGGAAAGCGATGGAATGTGGAGTGCGGGTTAAATGCGAGTTCTTCAAGATAACCCGCCAACCAATAACAACGCACGACACGTTTTCCACATGCGAAAAGACGGGGATCGACCCCGCCGGGAATTGAACCAGGAACGATACACTGGAGACAAGTACTCTTACCACTATTCGACCTCGGCCCTATCGTTAGATGTTGCTTTTATTTCTTGCTTTTAGATTTGGATAAAATTATCTCTGAATGTAGCTTTAAGTAACTTGTCACTTGCTTGCATGTTTCAGGTAGTGCAGGTGACGTGCGACTTTTCGAAGAGTTACAAATTTGGCGAAGTTGTGAACATCTTAGTCGAAGTAAAGGAGTTCAAGGAAAGCTTTTCTAAGGATGGTTCAACAGACGAACCAGATAGTTACTTTTCCTGGCTATTTACTACTAGGGATGGCTTGTCACTTTTATCCTCCGTAGGAAATAAAGTTTGTAAAATAGCTGAAAGGTACAAGAAATAGCATTGAGAAGAGAAAGCAATGTCTATTGCTAAGCTATGTTTATGATCTCTCTCTATCCATTTTTATCACCTTCAGAACTGACATTCTGGAATGAAAATAAATGTTTAATTTGCAAGCGACATGCCTGAAAACACTTTGCTGTCGTAAGACAAGGAAAATACTTTTCAGGTTTATAAAAAATTGTGGTTATCTGAGCTCAAAAAGTGTTATTTCCCCCATTTAGAAACTTCCGTACTATCGTGAGTTTTAAAACACAGGCATGCAAAATTTCTAATATATTATGAACGGGAATATGAAACATTTTAAGCTAATTTCAAATTCAAGAATACAAAACAAACCACGATATTTATATTTGTATCTGTCTCAAATGAAACAAAAATAACCTAACCCATTTAAGTCTATTATCCGAATGAATTTTTAGCTAACGAAATGAAAACGTTATCGTAATAAGTGTAGTGAATATAAAGCAGTTACTATCTGAATACTTAGTTTTCAATATAGCAAGTTAAATACGACATACCATTGTGAAGTTCCAATCATCCAGTTACACATTACTATTATTTAACTACCATTAGGATCACGGCACATCCTGTGGAATTATATTTGACGCTGCTTACCTTACTAGAAGAAATGCAGTAAGATTATATAAGTAGTAAACGATAAGTGGGTCCAATATTTTGATATATCTAAAACAATCATTATTACATTAAAAAATATATATATATAACAAATATCAAAATTTGTAAACACCGATGTATCGGATTACGTCATTTTCAAGTACAGCGATATTTCTATACCGTCTATATAGGCCAAACTTACTGAAAACACAAATACAAGATGACGCAAAAATAACTCATGTTTTTGATGCGTAGCATCAGTGATGGAAATGTTTTGTAGGCTATAGCGTCCACTTACAGTACAACAACAATGCCGTCGTGGACCGTGCATCATCGTGATTTCGCTTTTGAACATTTCTTCAAAAGTAATGATTCTATGGACAGTTTGAAATTCATGCGTGTTGTTTGCGCCATCCAGTGTATTTAAATCGAAGATAATATCGAAATTGACGATATTATCGTAGTTTATGAAGTATATGAGCAAATTTAAATCGATAATTCTATTGCAACTGAAGAAATGAAAATAAAATGGCAGCGATGCAAAAATGCTAAGGAAAAGTATGTTTAGCAGTGACGTTAGAAACTTCCTCTGCCGTAAAATACGTAAAATAAAAATCTACAGCTGAGACAATTGTAGGAAGAAATAGTGACATGTCTGAGAACTTGTTATGTGTGTTTCTTACTCTGGGTAATAGTATTGAAACGTTGGTTGCTTGATCAACTTATATTTAAAAATGTGATTCTGAAATTAATGAGTTGTGGAAACAATTTATTTAGTACTTTGGATATTCTTAATAATGTATATGCTATAATGTATATTGTTTAAGGATATACATTATATTTACCGTTAGTATTTAATTGGGAACAAATGAAGTGTGTTTATCAATGTTACGGATGAATCGATGCTATCGAAAAATCTATATCAAAATATTGATTTATGCATTTCAACATAAACATAAAACTAAGATCTATATCAAAGAGTAATTACTGAAAATTGATGTCAAAAAATCAATATCAAAAAATGGTCGTTATCGATATATCGGCCTATTGTTATCACTGCACACATACATATGGGATGTTATCGATGTATTGAATCTATTGAGGACACAGTTGGTCTCACATCGATAGTATATTGATGAAACTGAACAACACTAGTTCGGAAAGGGAGTTTTGTATGTTTACTTTACTACTTTGCGTTGTGCCTAAGTAGTGAATGTAACAACCTAGTGGCTAAATAGCCTGGCATGTACGGATACTATTTGTGTCTGTTCATTTCTGTAGCAACCGTAATCACTCCCATTGTTGCCTCTACAAAATTTCTCAGCTGATGATGAAGCCTTCATAAAATAACTACGCGAAATCGTGAAATCTTGAGCATGTTCAACCACACCGAAAAAATAATTAACAAGCAAAGAGTAACCATATTTAAGGGCAAGCTGTCAAGATGAATGTACAGCAACAACGTTGTTCTTTATGCTAGTGAATAAACGTTTGTCTAGGGGTTACTTGTGTTGTTAACCCCCCTACGCAAAAAGAGGAGTGTTATAAGTTTGACGCGTCTGTCTGTGGCATCGAAGCTCCTAACGAATTAACCGATATTGATGCGTTTTTTTTTTTTACTTTAAACCTTGCTTGGTCGAGAGTGTTCTTAGCTATGATTCAAGGAAATCTATAAAGCCGTTTAAAGATCATCAGCACTTTTCTATAGCTTTTTCATGAGCATTATTACTGGTCTCATCGATTTGAAATTAAGTATCCTGTGAGTCGGTTTTTTAAATCTTTAATTTAAGTCTTAACTTGTCAGGGCATTTCAGGGATTGCACAGTGGTAGATCATTAAATTTTGATCATTAATATTCTTGTAAAAACATAATGGTTGAGAACTTACCTGGCATACTGTTTTTATATAATTTTATGAACTATGAAAAACATACAACGTTCGTATTTACTCTTAAAAGTAACATTCTGATACCAAAATAATTTTGTGTGTAATGCATATTTACAAGATGAATATAAAATACTATGAACCTTTGTGTAGGTGCCTGTATATTTTTTACAATTTGTCATTAAATATTTATAAATAAAAATTTTAATGTTTTGTGTCTTTTATTTTTTTTTTTTTTTAATTTTACGTTGCTGTCATACGAACCGTTATAACTAACTGATATGGAACAAAGTAGTAAAGTAATATGTGCATACTAAATGCTATTACAAATTAACCTCTAAATTAACGCATTTATGATAGAATAATAAAAACTATTATACAAATGCTATACAATAAATTTTTACATAATATTTCATTAAAAACAACAGTTTTGTCAAATTGATCTGAAAGCTCTTAACCTGACACAAGAAAAAGGTACGTAAATTTTGCTGTGACTGTATAGATGTACGCTGACATCCAACTATTCCGAATATACGGTTGGGACCACCTACTTGTTCGTAGTAACATAGACTCTAGTTTAGGATCTACATGCTCCGAAAAAAAATATTTAGTACCAAGAAACACGTAACTTAAATTAATAAAACTCACATTTCTTCTGTATTTCATTCTTTCTCTATACTGACCAAAATTAAATTATGGCTGTTAGCATTTGAGTCGCGCATAACATGATTTCAATATAATGATAAACATATCAGTTAGAGTTTATGTGTTTGTGTACATACACCATTGCTCATGTTTTGCTGATAAAACTTGTGTTGAATGACAAAGTACAAAAAAGATCAAAAAAACAGACCATAAAACACACACAATAAAACAGGGGAAAAATTGCAATCCCAGAGGAATTCTGTCAGTTGTTTTTTATTTATGTTAATTAATTTCGTTATTATTAATTAGACAACAAAAAATTCTAAAGGTAGAATTCAGTCGAATATCGACACAACACCCAGAAACAAATAGAACCAGACTCCCAAAATGAAAAAAAAGATGGAAGTAGACAGAAACAGTGAACTGTAATCAACAAACAAAAGACAAGAAAAACACAACACAAGTTTAAACAACGAAAAAATGCAACGTTTCGGGAATTGCGATCTAGTCCCGTCTTCAGGCTGAGACACAGCTGGTCGGAACACCAGGATTCGAATCTTATCAATGATGCTGATTTTCAGGGCAGTTGGGAAACTGTCTTTGTGTTTACAAATGTGCTACGTTTTACTGTAAATAATAGTTTCTTACGTTCTAGTAAATGATGATACAGATGTTATATGAAGGTAAAAATGGCACTGCAATACATTGTTCCATACACAACTTGTTTCCATGTTTGGGCAAGAGTAAGTTTTATTAACGATACTAGCGTGACGAAACTTAAATTGTACTCTGGAAACCTTAGCAGTATTGTTATAGATGTTAACTTTCGACTGTTCAATGTAAGTTCGTCTAAAAGTATGATTTCTTTTCATAGCTATGTTTAAGGTAATAGTACTTGTTTATATTTTAACTTGTACGATTGCTGTTTGCAGATAAGTCTCAATTATTATACGTTAAAAAATCCTGTAGCGAGATAGCTGACACTGAGACAAGAAATTTGATGTAAAACACTTAGGATCACAATATTCAGGAAACGCCTTAAAAATGGTTACCAAACGTTGAACACATGGTACCACATATGCAGTACATCGCTACATATGTGACTGTCTGGCGTAGCGTTCGTGTAGCATCATATCAATTAATTGGGTCAACTTATCAGTGTAGCACCTGGCCCACGTGTAGTGCTTACGTGCATAGTTTACTGGGTTCCAATCTGGTGTGTTCTGCAGTGTGTTTGTGTACGTTTCCTACGCATCAACGAAGTGTTAGTTGACACAAATGCGAAGCAGCACACGCGGGCCCGGTGGTACACGAACAACTCGCCTTCGTTATCAGAAAGCATAGGACAATCACAGCAATGAAACCTGGGATCTCTTAAAGATAAAACACAATCCGAAGAACACGCTATCTTCTTCAAAGTTCACTGTTAATGTGGTTAAGTTCACAAAGGTTCAACAGGAAGCAAATTACTATCAGAGTAAAAGAACACGAACGAGATATGTTTTCTGTAGTCTGCCATATGCATACCCAACACAGTAATGAATTTAGTAAAGGGGTTTTACCGGTACACCCCCACAAGAGTAGGAGTAAGGACTCTGGACTTGCAGCCCGACACCTTGCCGCCATCTTGTATTTGACCTTCACCTTTGACCCCAAGGTCTCAAATCTAAAAAAAATTCCGAAAAAGTAAATATTAAACACTACCCTTTTAGAGAAAACAGGAAAATTATCAAAAATCAAAAGAAATAAAAAAATTCAAAACAAAGGCCTCAAAAAATCCGAAAAAATTTAAAAATTCCTAAAAACTATTTTTATTCAATTTTGTTCATTGCCTGCCGCTATCTTATTTATGTACAACTTTTCAACTGTCTTTTTTTATGTTGGAATGCACTGACATGCGTCATATGCGGATTTTCAGCCCTGATATTGCTGTTTCGAGAATTGAGAGCACACTCCCTCGTAAATTTATGTGATTACAAACACACTGCAACGCATTTAAAGCGTGAGGTAGACGGCTAGAAACAAAAATGCTGCTGCAGAAGCGCTGCAGAACACAGGAACAGTACACTACACCATTCTACAGCAACGGCATGACAGAAGACCTGAACTTTTGTGTTTAAATGTTCCTTTATGAATTTCTTTATACTTCAGCCAACAACGTTAAACATCAAATTATATCACGAGTTCTAAATATATGTATTTATATTCCAGTCAGAATTTTTCCGCATACTTCTGTATTTTAGTTGAAGTTCCCTTCATTATAAAATTAAAACGAATTCGTATGTGGGCTACGCCCATAACATAATTCTCTTCATTGTAATATTAGCATGTCTTATGTGCACAATGTTCACGTTATTATCCTCTTTCCTTTGTAATGTATCCAAACTGAATCAATTTTTTATCTCTTTTTATATTTTATGTATACTCCGTAACGCAATATGTATACTCAATTTTTCTTATTTTTTACGTGTGGGCCTACTAAGTATAATATGTATATTTCAATCAGTACTTGGCTTCATAAATATATTCTACTATACAATATGAATACACTTAACGCCAAAGTTTATTTTAATGGACTGCATGTATATCGAGCCTACGGTCCCAGAAGCATTTTACAATAACAAATAGTACATACATTATAAAAGGAATGGGGTCGTTACCACAACGGAGAAATACTATAACGTTGAATCCAAAAATGACCACAACGCCGAATCCATAAATGGCCACTATGCCGAAACCTAACAAGACCACAATGCCGAAACATTACATGACCACAACGCCGAAAACTTAAATGACCACACGCCAAAACCAAAAATGACCACAACGCCGAATGTAACGCGTGTTGCCTGTCTTCCCGGAATTAAAATACGTTGTTAAAATGCTAAATACGGATGTTCTTTCGGAGACTATAAGAACTGGAGGTTTAAAAATAAAGTGCCAATTTTGTGTGTAGTTTGTAATATATAATTTATTTATTATTTATTTGGAAACAATTATTAACAATTTTGGGAAGATATTAAGATTAACTATTTTTACTTAAGTATGTGTGTTATATGATTCCTTCCATGTTTTCTTGCTTATAAACTATGTATACTTGTGTATTTTTGAAATAATGAAATTCAAGGTAAAAATTATTAAGTTCTTGAAACTGCGAAATGATAATTTTTCGGCACGGTTCCTAGCGTTTGTGATGTATTATAGTAGGCATTTTGTAAAACTTAGAAATGAGAAAGCATCCCGTTTCTTAGTTATGTAATTTGTAAATCTTAATACAAGTTTTAATTATATTTTCCTATAAATACGTATCTCCAGTTTTATGACTCACTGTGTGCATTTTCAGTAGTTAACTGAAGTCGATTTCTTGAGATAGAAAGTAGTTTCTACGCTTTTAAGAAACATTGTAAATCTAAATAAGTATTATTTTACTATTTTTTATGCGTGTGTGAGTAAACAAACGCTTGGCACTCCTCTGGATAGGTTTGCTTTGCAGTGGGACAGTGTGTACGTGTTGTAAGTGAAGTGGTGCCCTATGTCATTCCTACATTTTGAAAACTGGAATTATTAAAGAATAATTCAAGTTTTTGTATACGAAAGACATAAAGCGGCGTACGGCGTTATTTTACAGGAGAATTCTTTCCTTGTCTCCTGTACACGATTAGTAGTTACTTTTCCAGCTCAATTGACCTATTAGTTCTATGGTTTGACCTATCCATCAAGAATTGTATACAGATATCGCAAAGCGCATGAATTACCTTGCTACGCATTACTCTCGCGACTGTAACTTTTATTTGGCAGTGCAGGGTTGGAATTGTCCCATACATAGTCACTGTTATTTACAGAACCAAAAGAACATATATTATGAAAAGAGAATAAAAATATATTTAGTTTGGTAACAAGATTATTTCCAAAATATGTGTGCATACAACAACTACGTTCATTGTTTGACATCATAATGATTTGAAATTAATATAAAAATTTTAATAAACTAAAACTTTTATTTCCTTTTGATGCCGCTTCTTCTATCTTAGAAACAGGACGTCTTCGGCCTTCCTTGAAGTGTCCAATGTGCTTTTCATCAACATTTTCTAAGAACAAATTAATTGAAGATTTTTGTAAATTCCCATTGTCCGCAGTTTGAAAATTTCCTAACAGTAACGTTTTTTTTCTCTAAAATACCGTCATTCCTATTTCCGGTTACTGATAAAAGAAACTAATAAAGAAAGTTTAGTAACACGAAATACATTACATTACATGCGTAAATTACTGTTTGCCATACACGTTTATGTCGGATATACTGGGTGCACGGCCGTAGATGAACAGGTCTGGCCACTCGCCTGGAAACTTGACCTTGTTATTTGGCTGCAGTTCACCAAGTTACCGAGAGTGTTGTGCTTTATTGGCGCTGCAGTCAGGGCAGTCGGACTCAAACTCCGCCCACTTCCCTCCCACAAAGATAAAGAATTTATCAAAACGTATTTTTTTTATCAATTTATAAAATACTTCCTTCACTCATAATCCTAAAGCACGGCTCCAGCAACCATTATTTATTTTATAATGTAAATACTAGAAAAAAGTGGGCGGAGTTTGAGCCCGACCACCCTACTGCAGCGCCAATAAAGTACAGCATTCACGGAAACTTGGTGAACTGCAGCCAAAGAACAAGGGGGTCAAGAAAATACATTGGTAGATAGGCGAGTGTCCAGACCTGTACTACTACGACCGTGGTTTCGCGAAGAGAAGTCTCTAAACATGGATTCAGTCCATGTTTACATGTCAATCTGTAACACGATTTTAGAAGAACAGTTCTGGACACTCGCCTACCTACCAATGTATTTTGTTTGACCCCCTTGTTGTTTGGCTGCACTTCACCAAGTTCAAATGTGTATACGTGGGGTGGGGGTTTCAGGTTAATCCCTTCCCCTAGAAATAGGAAGGACAATAAAATTAATATTATTACCACTGGTATATTCAATTTTTCGGTGGTAATACTGCTTAAATAGCACCATTTTGCGCCTCAAATCCCAAATTTTTCCGGGGGAAGGACACCCGGTGCCTCCACTTTGACTGTGAGGACCGGTTTTCCTTTATAAAATTTCCCATTTGAACCCCCCCCCCCCCCAAACACAAATCCTGGCTACACCACTGGCAAAGTTGCCGAGAATGTAAGCGTGTTTGGCGCTACTATCAGGGCGGTCGGGGTTCAAACTCCGCCCATTTTTTTTCCAGTGTTTACATTATAAAGTAAATAAAGATTGCTGAAGCCATAATTTAGGGTTGTGAACGAAGGGAGTATTTCATAAATTGATAATAAGTACGTTTTAATAAAAATTGAGAAGGAAGAGAGCTGAGTTCGAGCCAGACAGACCTGATACTAACGCCAAACACACACACGTTCTCGGTAACTTGGTGAACTACAGCCAAACAACAAGAGTGTCAAGTTTCCAAGCGAGTGTCCAGACCTGTTCTCCTACGGCCGTGATCTGGATAGAAATATTTACTGTAAACTCATTTCAGTCCACTTCCACTCTAAGTTCGCTTCATATTGAATCCAGTCCAAGTTTATTCCAGTCCGGAATTTTACTATAAAAGCACTGAATGATAAACTGGAAAGTGAGCACCCATTAGAAGTTTACAAGACGTATTTCGTATATCGCAGACACATTTGCCTATATGCGTTGTGCCGGGTTCGAAGAGGCTGAAGCATTACTCTGTTCTAACAGTGGATTTTCCAGGTAAGGTACTACTGGTTTCATTAATTTTATTTTTAATGTTTAAGGGAAGGTTTTAAATGCGAATTTTATCACTAGTACAGAAGATACCTAGATCCCCTTATAAAGTCGTGTTATGTGCTTGAAAATTTGCCGGGCCAAGCTAATGATTTTAAATGCGTAGTTTATTAATGAAAAATGTTTCTTTAGATGTTAGAATTAGTCGTATGTAAAGAAAATTGTAGTTTACTAACTTAAGAATTTTCCGTTTTTTGTTAGGTTAGGTTAGTTTAAGTTACTTTAAATTAGTATAGGTTATTTTAAGTTAGTTTAGGTTATGTTAAGTTATTTTATTATTGCCTTTTTCCATTTTTCGTTAAGTTGGGTAATGTTAGGGTAGGTAACCTTAACTAAGTTTAGTTAATCTAACGTAACCTAACTTAACGAAAATTTGACAACTTATTGGTAAAATAACTAACCAAAACCAAACTAATCTTACTTAACCTAATGAAAAATGGAAAATTTTGAAGCTAGAAAACTACAATTTTCTTAATGTACGACTACTAAGCTCTAACATCTACTATATAAACATTTTTCATTAATAAACTATGCTTTTGAAATCGGTAGTTTGGCCGGTACACGATAAGTAGTGATTCTTAATACAGTATTTACCGTTACGAGATGAAAATTTTGGATTTTTGGCAACAACATTAAGTAAGGCATATAAAAGCACACAGTTCATAATGCCGGTGTAAAAGATGAAATGTTATGTGGAACTTGACCCGTAATGTAATTTAATGTGAAATGTGTGAAATATTTTACGTGACTGTCAGTAATTTTGGGAACATTCACTCTAGCACATCGGCTAGGTACACTTGCGTGAAGTAGTTCGTTGTATTTGTGTTTCCAGCTGTTACTTCAACTAGTGATACTGAAATATTCATTACTGATGTAAAATGAATCAGCATTGTTGGTAAAAGTCTTGTGCAGGAGCCTGTACAGTCAGTTCCACGACATGCTACTATGCCACCTGCACCATCTGGCCATTCATGTAATTCTGGTAACTGCATTATTAGGAACTGTATTTTCCATAAACATTTAATTTTCCCTACGTAATTTGTGAACATATGTCATAAATTTAAACCACTGATGCACTTCTCTACTCACAGCTACTTTGTTAATCCATAAAATGACGACACACTGATTAGGTGTTTACAAGCCTATGTCCAAGGCAATCAACTGGCATAATGCTCTATTTTTTCTGTGAATAATTTTTTTGGTAATTTTATGCTAAGCATGGGACCATTCAATATGTTTCAATTTTACCCAACATGCCTATTGTATTAAAAACCACCCTCTTTTAAGTTAAAATTTTACACTTTTTACATATTCAGCACATATCACAATATTTTTTTACAACATAATGTGCAGTTTGTTTCAATGCACGTACACACGCTTTCTAGATATGTCTGCACATATTTCATACACAGTTAAAAAACAACCATCTGGGTTAAAAAGTATATTACATCTGTCCAGTGACCAGGTATTTTCGACCAACAGGTAACATCTTAACACCTGCATGCAATTCAATGTTTTAAGTTGATGGGAATTCAGATGTTATGTGTTATATTAATTGTTCTTTGACTCGTTTTACATCCTTAGCCATGGGCTATTAAATGGTCACTTAAAGCCACAATACAAAGTAAAAACCTTGAACAAGCAAACTTGAGATTTAGTGAATATACAGTATACACAAGGTAACCTGTTTTTCATTTAGGTTTTCACAGGTACTTTCCATTTAATATGTTTGTAACAATTGCATGTTATTTGTGAGTGTGGCACGTACTGTCAAAGAGTTGTTGTGTTTCCAGCTATTCCTTCAACTAGTGATACTGAGACGTGCATTGCAAAAAATAGAATTGCCGTTACTCGCTGCAACGCATTTAACGGGCAGGTAGGAGGCCCCTTACGGCAACTGTTTATAAATTTTTTCCCATCGCTACCAAAAATGAAAATACTTTGGGAATTTTTTCAGGGTCTTTATAAATTATTAAAATGCAGTTGATTTAAGTTAATCCTCGTGTCTATGGTATGATATATCGCTTAATAATTCTCTCTTTTCACCAAGCTATATATCTTGATTCGTCAGCAACATTTTCTTAGACCTGGAGCTAGGGCAGCAGATTCATTCTTATTTGCATGGTCTTGGAGAGAGGTGCGTAAATTGTGGTGTTGTGTGACATAGGTCGGCCCTCGCTCTGGGTGTTTTAAATACTAAGCGAGTTTCAAATACTGTCACTCTTTTGTCATTGATAGTCTGGAGACCGGATGGTTATGTTCAAAAGTAACATAACAGTGCCTGGGTGCTGAGGCACGTTAACAATACATGTGATTGCACTAATTCAGCATTCCCGACTTATTATCAGTTTGTTTGCCGCCTTGGGATTTTGGTGAAAACCTATTCCCCATCGAGCATAGACGATTAAATTATATTAGATGTCAGAAATAAGTACTGCTGATGGTGTAAATTTGTCTTCTCAGTGTACAAGAAACGGGTGTGTTGCAACTACAATTTTTTTATTCGTGTATGTAAGTACCAATTATTTCCACGGCCATGTTGTTACCTCCGATCCAGGGAGGAGTTAAGTCTAGGGCTGTTCCTCGGGAAAAAGTGGGGAGCAATGGCACTCGGTCGCTCCAAAGTTACACTGCAGATACTTAAAAAAAAAAAAAAAAAATTATTTTTGTGACAAAATGCAGTAGAACAAAACGGTTATGAATTCTCACTTGCTTTCCCATTATACAAAATTTCGCTGTCCCCAACTATACATTTGTGACTGTGTTTCTTCAGTTCAATCTTCTTACTATTATCTATTATGCTATTTCCTTTTCTGTGCATGTTTTTCCCGCTTTGTTTAAATTTTTTTGATAATTTTTTATTCCAGCATTGAAAGACACCCACTCAATATTGCACTAGGCCTACCTTGTATAGCTCATAAACTATTTTTTTTTTAAATAGAATTAAGATTTTCCAAATATTCGAGAAAAAAAGTTTAGAATTTTTTATTTTTTTATTTTTGTAACTAGTAATTATTATTTTTTTTTTTGTATTGAGGCGGGCCCCCAGTCCCAAGGACTGAGAGGATGCAAATTGCATGGTTGTAATGTCGGCCATGCAGTTTGTAGAAAGTGTGAGGGGCGCTTGTTTATAGTTTGAGAAACGTGTTCGGAGAATGGTTTCTCGAGGCCGGCTCCCTCTACCACGCTTTTCAACGTGTTGAAATAAGGAGGAAGGACGAAAGAGAGAGAGATCGAAAGGGCCGGGTTTTCAGCTCCCTTCTAACGACGTCTTCAAGGAAAGCTGGCTATGGAATAGAGCGATAATTCACAACCATCACTTCATAAAAACAATACTTGAATTTTACGTATGTTAAAATAAATATAAAAAACTCACCTCTTATTTTTTAAATATTTACTACAAAATTTATATTCACCTTCTCTTGCAAATTACTTAAAAACATCAACATTTTTCAGGTAATTGGCGATTCATGTGTACATTGTGACTGCATACACACATCACTTGCAACAAGACTTTAAGAATAAAATTAACTTTTATTTAAGGACTATCGTAGGCTATGTTATTTTGAAGTGTCAGTAGCTAAAACGAAATGTTCAGTTAACAATGCTTTTTACTACAAATTCAGTATCTTGGAGGCCTGTGGTATTACGTGATTTTAGTACAAATAATGTCTCGTTGTAGAACACAGTACTTATTTTGAAAAACTCATAAATATTCTATACTGTTGAAGCCAAGCCCAGCTGAGAGAAACGACAGTGACACAACAGTACTGTAACGTAAGACGTTATTTCGAATGTATACTTATACAATACTTATAATATCTAGAAAGTTTTTTAGTTGGTACTGTAAGACAAAGTATTAAACTTATATAATTTTCAAAACAAAAGTTTTGTTGTGCCTGTACTACAGTTTTTATTTTAGTAGGTACTCTAAGAGAAAAAAATAACACAAATATTATTCTTACAAATGGTTTACTGTACCTATGCTACAGCATTATTGTAGCAGGTGCTCTAATGAAATAAACAACATAAATTTATTCATGTGGGGAATACACTCAGCACTTACTATAACGTATGCTGTTATAGTATGGACTTAAGAAACATATTACACATAAGACTTATACATTTTCAATTGGGAGAATACGCTTACGAATACTACGACTATAAGAGAAAATAAATAAACTAAGACTACAAGAGAAAAGAAAAAATTAGTATGCTTATATGAAGAAAAGTTATAAAATGAACATAGCAATAAACATATATGCATGTATGCTTACACGAGACGTAAGAAAATAGTAAATTCTATTCAGAATGTATCAATATGTATGCTTTCACGAGACGAAAAAAAAGTAAATTCTGTTCATAATGTATGAGAAAAGAAATTTAAGTATGCTAACACGAATACGTATTAAAACATATTAACATCATAGATACCATATTTAAACAGCCTACATCACAAATGCATCCGTAGCTCAATTGGCTAGGGCGCATGTCTAGTAACACACAGGGGCGGCAGTTCGCGCCCAATACCGGGTGTGTACTCTAAAAAAATTAATAAGGACCAAGCTCTCATATACCAACACATTCGACTTCGCCCTTAACTGCAGTATTCTACACTAGCATACACCTAACCAACGATATAAACACAGTAACAAACATGACGGCATCCATCCAGGAACAAAATTGGCCACCCCTCGACTGCAAATGCTGCCTAGCACACAACAAAGAAAACAAAGTGCGACATCAGCGCCACCTGCCTGCCGACTATGGAAACATGACGGCACCTAAACAAGTGACAGTCGAAAAGACATGAAGTCACTAAATGACGATGTAAATCAAACATGGGGGCTGCGTAACAGATGACGGGCGGGTAAAACAAGTGAGAGTCGAAAAAGAAATTTAAAAATCAAAATTGAAAAATCCAAATTCAAAATAAAAAATACAAATCCAAAAAACAACATGGTGGGAGTGACGTCATTCTGAATGGCGGATGGCGAGCCACTGAGACACAGCCCTCAGCCCCTCGGGCTTGAATGCCCCTTTTCCTACTACTACAGACCTAAATTATTGAGATAATATATTTTGCAACGTAAAAGTATAAATGACACTTACGTTAACAAATAAATGAAACACAGTCTGTGCTTTAGTTATGATTCTAACATAAACAAAGTATTAAACATTCAAATAACTCGTCATAATTGTTTTGAACCTTTATTATTTTTACGTTAAACACACTACCCACTGATTGGCTGCTCAAAAGTGACGTCACACAAAATGCAACGATGCCACTTCGTACTATCAGAATTGAATTCTCTTCACACGACAGTAACTATGGTCGTTTCAAAGTAGGTATTTATATATTCCGACACTCGCTATCGAATCGAATATTCCTCTAGCGAAATAATTCTAACAGTTTCAAAAATTGGATCCCAGTACATTACTTAGTGCTACAAGACTAAACATACACAGTTTACAGTACATATCTTAACTGTTTTGTCCAACTACAAAGCTTTCTAAATTATATAATAATTCAGTAGTAAATTTAATGTGTTGTGGCAACTGTCACTAGTGACATTCAATATATAAGTACCAACTAACACATTTTTTAACATCACGAATAAAACTACTTGCGTCTCTGCGTAACGTGTCCTATGTGTAGCGGTTCGGAAGCATACATTCGAACGTTGGTTCAATTGTCGGTTGTGTTACCTGGGTTTGCGGTTTTCTGGGTTTTATTTTATAACACGGCGATTTCCCGCGTTACAAATTGTCTATGATAAAATCAGCATTCTGACATGCGTATTTATTAGGCTGTGCTGCATTGCAAGACAGTCGCTATGCCTGCATGTTATAGGCGTTCCAAAAAGGCAAATAACTGACATACGATTTTCTCGAAAAAGGCCACTTCTATCGATTTCTGACAAGACAATATTTTCTGTTTATCTTGCCCATATATTTAATTTTATGTAGCTAAATATTAAATACCGTGGAAAGTCTGAAAATTATAAGTAAAAATATGGTGTCGTGTCACATTTAAAAATTATGGGACAATTATATTACCAAAATTAATTACTTATATTGAAGTAGACTCATCAAATAGACATTGACCACAGTTTAGTTATTTAATATATATTTTTAATTAAAGGTCAATTTCAAATTGTGTTTTCAAGTTTGAGTTACACGAACTAAATTATTTTTAGTGACAGATTAACAACACATTTTTGACATAGTTTTTTGTAAGCTATCACCACGTAAAATTATCACACTTCGTCCACCTTCACGCTATATATATACACGTATACACACACTCATACACAAAATCACACACAAAACATTTCAAAAAGCCAAATATTCTGTGAACACTTATTATTTTGTAGTTGTCTTTAATAATTTTTGATTAAAGAAACCAATACTACAATATTCAAATCTATTTTGCAGAAGGTTGATACTCATCAATTCCCTTAAAAATTGTGTTATAGTATCATTTATTCTCTCCGTAAACTTTATCAGACAATTAGGACAAAAGGTGTCTAGAAATTTTTTTTGTTACTGAATTTATGATTTTCCTTCCGACGCTTATGATAACACTAGTTTATAAGTAAACATATGTCCTATATAAAAATAAACAGCTCTGTTCTTGGCCGGCTTGATTAGTACCCGAAGTCAAATGTTCGAAGGGTAAAAATAAGGCGTGGGAAAGTACAAGAGAACTCCGAGTGAAACTCACATTGCTGAAACGCTTAGTAATGCGTAACCCACGTAATAATTACCATAAAATAAGTTATATAGGTACCTATCAACGAAAATTATAAACTGAATCGAATAATGGGTGTATGGCATTGCGAACGAACGTTAGCGAGACAAAGAAAACTCTAGTGCCGTTTTCTGTGATTTCGAAATATTTGCTCTCTAGACCCATAAATATCAACGGTTTAGTTCATAATCCACAAACATTACAAGAACCACACAAATATCACATTCGCGCAACATATATCAATTTTGAGATAGTTTAAAATATAATAATTTGGAGTCTAGATGTATTAAAAACAATACGAGTAACGATTTTGGTAAGTGCTTAAGATGACTGCCTACCTGCGCGTTAAAGTCTCAGAAGCGTTGACGCAATAAGAGCGACCTCGAAGAGCATATCAAATGTTACATCGCCACAACTAGCCACGTATGTGACTTCAAACGGTGACCTATCGGTGGAAACTTTAATATACACTATTGGAGCAGGAATTACCGCGGCTGCTGGCCCCAGACTTGCCCTCCAATGTATCCTCGTTAAAGGGTTTAAAAATTTCTCATTTCGATTACGAGGCCTCGGATGAGTCTCGTATCGTTATATTTCGTCACTACATCCCGGTGCCGGGAGTGAGTAATTTGCGTGCCTGCTGCCTTCCCTGGGTGTGGTAGCCGTTTCTCAGGCTCCCTCTCCGGAATCGAACCCTGATTCTCCGTTGCCCGTTAAAACAAGTTCAGTGCGCGTTTACATTTGATTTTCACATTCCTCCGGTTAGTCCACAATGAAATACGGCAGCCTTAAATATTCTGCTTTTGCCTATGTTGTTAGCTTCGAAACGGTGTTTGTAATGAGCCTGGTGTATTATAGGTCATTCGGGATAAAATTAGCACTAAACATTTTACTTTCGAAAGATATCAGTAGCCGTTACTGCATGTAATCCAGCATTAACAATATAGTTGTCTTGCTGCTCGTAAGGTTGGCAGCGATATTACGCAATATAGTGCAGTGTGTTTTCCCATTTAAGTACAATAATACAGAAAAAAATCAACCGAAATCCACACAAGTTTTGTACTTTATATAGTTAATAAACTTTTTCACACTAAACTGTATCGATTCAAACTGGCTGCACAATTTATCTTACACGCGTAAAGTGACGTGCCCAAAGATGTTAGACACTTTCCCTTTGTTAGCCGTTATGCGCGGAAAGATCCTAATTGGTCGAAACTAGAACTTTAGTAGGGCTTTATTGAGTGCTCACTTTATCCCGATCCGTTTATAACAATTACGTTCCATCCTCGTCCGAAGTGTGTTTTCTTTCCGTACATTGGTCATAATGAGCACATGTGTAGTATTTCCGCGTGTTAACGTATTTCCCGTTACATTAGGACGCATTTGAATCCCACGGTAAGCGGCGCCCTTAAAATTCTTCAAATTAAGTGTTTATCACTTGTGAGTGTGAGTGGTCAGTACATAGCAGCGGGAAATTAGACGCAGTGATGCAAACTTGAGTAACCCTAGAAAACTTGCTGGTCAATGTTAGCGTCCTCACGTTTTCGCATGCGAAAATCGGAAGCGACATCACAGGGAATCAAACCCAGATCGCCAATGTGAAAGGCGAGTTTTGCGATTACTGCGTGATCGTGGTTCGCAAAAACGATAAAAACGCACTTTCTCTGACACAACCAAAATATTTGTTTTGCAAAGGAACATTTTTAAACATGAGTCACTGCAAAGTTACTTGTTTAAATATGAGTCACTGCAAAGTTACTTTAGGCATCGATAATTTTATTTACAGGTTGAATAAATGAAAACAAAAATAGTGTTAGTGTTAAAGCAGCTAAATATAAAGGTTTGTGATGAAGTAAGTTGCGGTATTTTCAATTATAAGAATTGTGTTGAAAATATATATACTGTGTTACAAAGGAATTTTTACTATTTTCAAACAACCTTTATGAATAAAATATTCAGTAACACCCAAGATAATTTTTTTATAATATTTCTTTATCTAAGACAAGATTTCTGTATTGCAAGCAAAATTATAACCAAAGGGGAATCTTCATTTTTATAAATAAAACGTTTTTTAACCGTACGATGACTTGTAGAGAACGTATGTATGGTTTCACTTCCTGCCAGTTTCTCAAGAACAAAAGAGGAGTTACCATTACTTACATAAGGAAACCATTCCAGAATCCTTGAGAGTGAGTGAGTGAGAGATTTTGGTCAGCGCTTAACATCGAGGTCTTCAGCGCTGCTAACGAGTGACATGAGGTGAGTATGGAGCAGCGCCAAGGAAACTAGAGGACCAACGGCATCGTGCGGCACGATTCCCACATGAGAAAATCCGGGGACCGACCCCGCTGGGAATCGTACCCAGATCGGCTTGGTGAGAGACAAATGGTCTGATCATTCGGTCACCGCGGTCCCCAGAATCCTTGACAGGGATTTTGTTAAACCATGAAATATCGAAATCTCGATGGCTGGAGCTGGGAATACAACCCTTTACCTCCCCAATGCGAATCCAGTGTGTTATCACACCGTCATTCTGCTAGCTTTTAATGTCCTACGACTACGAGAGTAGGAACAATTGTAACACATTGGTACCACATACGGGAAGACCCGGGTTGAATTCTCGGCTCCGGCCGTCCTCGTTTTGGTTTCCTATGATTTTCCGACATCACTTCAAGCGAATGCTGAGATGGTTGATTAACAAAGGCCATGGTCAATTCCTCTCCCAGTTCCTTTTCTTCTGTCAAGTTGTTGATCACCGATTATGGTTTAATGACCTTAATGTCGACGAGAAATAAAACACGCTTACCTTACCTTATATTTACTTACGTACGACAAACTTAACGTTTCTTCAGTGTGAATAAATTATGAATAATGTTAAAAGAAAGAATGCGGAGGCAGAAGCTACTTAATGTAAGGCTGCGCACAATAAATATTGCACTTTTCAGAGTCCTGTGAAATTTAATTTTCTGTCACGTTCTATTTTTCTAACACTTGTTGATTTTACCACTGCCATGTAACGTAAAGCACGGTGCATTGTCCTATAAGTTTGAAATGTTAACGTCTTTAGCAAAAATTAATATGTTTATTAGTGATTAACAATTGTTAAAAGGACCGTAGTAATCAGTTTTTGTGAACAGGACCACACTGTACTATAATTCATAGAACGAAATTCTCACTAGTCATTACAAATAAAATCTCGCCTAATGTTATACCACCGAAAAAAATACGTAATTTGAAAATGGAAGAGACTCGGGAGTGAAAGAGAAAGAGAGAGATACAATAAATATTTCAATTCGCATTTCGCGAATAATCATTCGTGAAGCGTCTACGTCCAGTGGTTAAATTAGACTAAAATGAATCTCTCCAGTTTAAGTTTTTGAAAATTAATACGCCGCAAAGTTTCTCAGGTACGTAATATATTACTAAGACTAAAAGATTTTATAAATTGGATTGAAAGTTATTCAAGTATTAAAAGTGTTGTGCTAGGCATGTGCTAAAACATCCACGTTTCTTAAAAGAAGTGTTTTAAACTCATGGTGTGTTCAAGAACTACAGGAAAACCGTAGCAAAATTATTTTGCTATCACATAATTCCTGCAATTCATTTTTATCAGGTCTTATCGGTGAACTGTGCCTTATTTTAGATATCGCAGTTATCTTAATCGCAAAATTAGAAAGAAAGTCACCAATTCTCTTATCCCGCACTAAGTCAAGCTGACGAGAAGGGATCAGTGAGTTTTTACGTCTCGGTGTCTGTTGGTGTAGTTGGCAAACGAATCCTAAGGTAAAGTACATCTATAAACACAATTCATGACCCTATAAGTATGTTTTGTTGACTTGTTTTAAAACCCAAGGGATAAGTGCTGAGCTTGTGATTATTCTATTGTTTTCAATGCACGGTGAACAGTGTGGTGGTGTTTCAAATATTTGGATTCACAAGTCGGTCGCTTGTTTTGGTTTCACTTAAAATGTTAAATAAATGTTTGTTAGAATCAAGCTAAAAGACACGCGTTCGATCTAACAAAATATAATTTTCCTGAAAACAATCTTTACATGATCACAATTTTTAATGAGTGATGCCATTTACACTGAAAATATATTACGAGGAATGTTACCAAGAATGCATCAATTACACCATGCCTATTCGGGAGTGCTACTATGTGGTCTTAAAGCACAACAATGTGAGGTCTGACACTCGGTACTTTCTTTATGTGATTTTTAAAGACTCTCAATAGGCCAACCTTAAGTACAGCAATACCTATTTCTTTAGTTTTGCTAACAAAATAATACACTTTTTGCAACACAACAATATCAGCAAACTAATTTGGTTCTAGCGACGACAGTATTTGATTGGTAATATAAAAGTAAAATTTTTGCTGTGAACCGAGATTGTTTAAAACGGCTGACCTATCTCTCACTGTAACTGAAGTTGTTTCTTTGGGTAAATAAATATTCTCCGCAACCTTCTTCTCACTATAACAAATATTTTTTATTTTATGTTAATAAATATTTTTCTCCCCAACATTTCTGACACTGTAACTGAAGATGTTTCTTTATGTAAATCACGGCCGTAGAAGAATAGGTCTGGACACTCGCCTGGAAACTTGACCCCCTGGTGGTTTGGCTGTAGTTCACCAAGTTACCGAGAATATTATGCTTTATTGGCGGTGATGTTAGGGCCGTCGGTCTAAACTACACCCACTTCCTTTCCGCTAAGATAAAAAAGTTTATCAAAACGTATTTTTTATCAATTATGACATACTTTCTTCGCTCACAAATTTAAGAAAAGGCTCCAGCAATCTTTATTTACTTTATAAATTTAACAATAAAAAAAGTGGACGGAGTTTGAGTCCGACCGCCCGGAAAATAGCGCCAAAAAGTACGCCAGTCATGGTAACTTGACGAACTACAGCTAAACAACAAGGGGGTCAAGCAAAATACATTTGTCTTCTACGACCGTGATGTAAATAAAGCTTACTCTGAGCAGCTAGCGGCTCGCTCCTAGTAGGGCCTATAGTAACTAAAAACCGGAAATTAGTCAATAATTTTGTAAAAAGGTTACATTTCAAACTCCTGTATAATTTTCATTACTTCCGCGATTGGGTCAGTGCAACTGAAACTCTTCCTTCACGACTATAAACTAACATCAGCACAGAATGAAAATACTGATTCCCGTGCTACATTGTTAGACTTGAAAGGTCACTCGCTGGAGCAGCAGCTATTGAAGATTTAGCTCAGTACACAAAAACGTGGAGTCTAGCCAGCAGATCGTGGACCAGCAAATATTCCGGGTTTCTTATAATTCTTTGCGAGTAAACATCCTAGCTCTATTATCTGAAAATGACAAGGCAAAAATTATATTTTTTTGTAGATAATTGTGGAATCCATGTCCTACATGAAGCAAAATATATGTTCCATAGTAATAATGGTAATGATTAGAGATGGTTTATGTGTATATACTTTGAAATCCGAACGATCCAAGTGTTCAACTATTCAGCCTTTGGTCCACCCTGCTTCTCGCAACTCCGTAGTGTTGGGCCTCTCACATATTTCTGTGTTGTTTCAACTCTTTCATATGCCTCTTCGAAATGCTCATCACCTGCGGTGTGTATCACGTCACCAAATATAGTAGTATAAAGTACTACGTGAACAAGCTATTAGAAATAAGATAGCGCCGACAATGTACTACGTCTTCGTTTAATTTTAGCATAGATATATTACATTTGTTCCATAGTTAATTGATAATATGTGTAATTAGAGAGGGCTTTAATGTATGATTTTGTTTTGAGTCAAACAAATTTAAAACTCTACCAGCGGAAATAGAGAAAGTTATTAGGCTAAAAGTTATGTTTGGTTTTTCATTTCCAGATATGACGGTCAGCAGAGGACACCGTTTATTAAAGCATGTTTCTAAAGGTTATATGTGCCATCTCATACGTATAAGAAGTTTCGAGGACAAAAATAATTCCATATACAGTTTTCTGTATCAATAAAAACCAACGTTTTTGCTCAGTTATAAGCACTCCAAGTCTAGCATACTTTTAGTATAGTAAGGAAACTAAATAAGATATTTCAACATTTCAAAATACCATCTTTAAGAATACTGTTACATTTCAAAACTTGGCCATAAGCGCACGCTGAGAATAATAAAACAATATATGATTTATTACCTATGTTATTGACATTAGGAGTCTGTCTTTGAATTGTGTATCATGTTTGTAAATTTGAGTCGATAAATTTTCTATACATGCTGAAATAGAAAGTTTATTTTCAAATAATAATAACAAGTACGTCATTTGAACACCTTGCACGACACTAAAATTAGAAACAAGTGTGTGTTTGTGTGTGTATGAACTATAAAAAATTAATAAACAGCCAATATTTTACTCGTTGATGTTCACAGGGCTAGTAGGCTGGTACCTAGTTGGCCATAATTGCAACAATTTTCATTGTCATATTTTTATTTTTATATTTGTGCCAGATATTTTTCTTTATTACAGATAAAAAAAACGTGACTTAATCTTATCCTAAAGAAATTTTTGTATCTCTCATAGTTTTTGTGTAATGACTCGTAAAAGTCAAAATTTTCAATTTACGAATTTATGTGCGCCACTAAAACTAACTTACAGACAAAACTGAAAAATTCACAGTGAATAATAATGATGTTATGCTACAACTTGGTTTGTACTAAAACAAAACAAAAATTATAATAAAATATTTTTACATTTGAAAAACGTTTTTGAAAATTGTAAATTTTCGTTTCAAAATTCTGTTTATTTATTTAAATACAAAATTTTAATTTTTTTTGGTTTTAATATATGTCAAGTTGTAGCATACAACATTGTTATACTTCTGTAATTTATTTCAGTGCTGTATGTCAGTTGGTTTTAGTGGCGTACATAAAACCGTATAATCCAAATTTTGAAGTTTTTTAGTCATTACGTAAAAACTACGAGATCTACAAAAATTTCCAAGTCATAGTTTATGTCTTAAATATGAAAAAAAAATATCTGGTACAAGTATTAAAGTAAAAATATAACGATGAAAATTGCTGTAGCCGCGCCCTTAAGGAACGTCCCTACATAACCTAGACATGAGCAAGCGGACGATAGACCTACACTTTGAGCGGCAAGTGGGCGTGTTCTCATCAGAGAAGGCACCCAGAGGAATGGAAACAAAAGGGCGACATTGACCGGGCGGGAGTATCTGTGAGCACAGAAGAGAAAAAGAGACAGAAAATATGAAAACAAATTTCGCCTTTAGCCGGTTTTTTTAAGGAAAAAAAAAAGAAAAAAGTATGTAGGTTACTTTTAATACGTTATTTGTTTAACAGATGAATATGTATTATAAAAATGAAGTTGGGCCTATATTACTATATTCCACTGAAATTCAAACTTTTTTATAGTAGTACTGATATTAAAATATCAAAACTTCGACTCTAGTGACAAAGTTTAACTTCCGTAGGTATATCATTCTATGAGAATACAGTCCAAACAAATCATCCTGAAGTAGTGAAAATTTATTAAGTAGTGACTCTCCTTAAGACAGAAATGTGGAATTCCGATTTTAAAAAAACAGGAATAATAAATAATATTACGCTGCGTACAGTTATAAAATTCATTAATATAAATTTTAATATGATTCAATTTGAATATTTTAGACACTGAAAGATGCTACGAACAAAGCAAGGTTTGTAACATAGCGTTTGCTATGTTAAAGGCTTTAGTAAATTTTCATTGTTTTGTTGATATGCTTGCTTCCAAGGCATACAGCGGTGATGTCTTTGGCTTAAAGTATTCATGTTATAAATTATTTTTGTTTATTTAGTATAATCTATGTATTAAATGAGTGTTTGTTCTTTGCACTTTGCACCAGAGCTTCCATGACCC
>PNEQ01040313.1:28364-52674 GCA_003012365.1 Medauroidea extradentata | reverse complement strand
TCTGCTATTCACTATAACCTTTCTTTACCTGTTGTTCATGTTCCTAAATTAGTCACTAACCTAACCTCTGTACATTTTTCTACTTTTCCAAATTTATCCATGAATGATTCTCTTATCAAGGAACTTGATTCCCTTTTAAACTCTCATCCTCGGGGAACTGACCTTCATGATGTCCTTAATCTTCTTCATCCTCGTCCCTCACTACCCAATGATAACCTTAGTCTCATTTCTATAATTCTTGTATGTTTTACTATATTATGTATTGTTTCTTTTGTGATATTTTGGTAGAAATCCAAATTTTGTATGACTGTTTCGAGTCAACCTCCTAGTAATCCCATTGTGCCAGAGAGATCTATTGTTGTGCCTTTATCTGTTGTTTCTTCTGCTTCTGCGGAAGCGTAAGAGATTTAAACTTTAATATTATTGTATGTTATGTGTAATCCTTTAATCTTAGTGTTTGGTGTGAGGTGTGGCCAACTGTAGTGCCTGACCCATGCACCGCCCCGTGTTCGGCTTTAGGGGAGGGAGTGTGTGCCGTTCGTTGGCACATGCTAGTTTGTTTGTTTTTATTTGTTTTGTATAGTTCGTCTATTCGTAGTGGTAACTAGATAATATTTTTTTATTTTGGCAAAGTTACTCCGCCCCAGCACTGGTTATTTCTTTAATCTTCGGTAAACTTGTAATAATAGTAAACTGCTTATCATTTTATAAAGAAAATTTCAGGTAATTATTTATGTGCAGTTAAGGCAGTGTGGTATACTTATGAAACAGTTCTTGTGTAATACTTCTGACCAACTCCAATCATGATCTGATCATGTTTTGTTTCCAAGTAAATTAAAACAAATTTTTTTATTGGTAAAATTTAAAATAAAATACCATGTTTTGACTATTAAAACACGTGTGTGTTTTAAAATATTTTGTTAAGGAAATATTGTTCGATACTATCGAAATACTATTTTGGTAACATCAAGTAGCTACGACTCTATGCCGGCCTATAACCTCTAGGCATTCCTTTGTCTCGACGTTGTTGTCTCTTTCACATCATGGCGTGAACATCAACCATACACTTAGTGTTCTTTATCCATTTATAATGTCGTAATCCGACAAGTCTTCCGCTTAGGGTGAGTTTATTCTTTCAATTCTTTATTTTTTTTGCGCCCTAGTGTTACTTTGATTTTATGACGTTCTTTAAAATTATATTTTGTTTGCTTGTTTAATATAGCGGTCCCCGCCACGCGGTTTCTGCTCTTTGCTATGTAGAAGGAAGCCTATCCAAAATTTGAGGGCTTTGGTTTGTCTACATCTTCCGATGTAGCAGTATTTTTTTTTCTACTCGTCCTTTTGCTGTACCGTCATCGGTAGCCATGGGCGAGATGGAGATGTAACATCTTTCGGCGGTGGCAAGAGTGTCCCCATGAAGGACAGCCAGGAAAGTCCAGCCAATATATTTATTTTCCTTCTCTCGTCCTAACTACTTGATGTGCACACAGCTCTAATTATTCTATTTGAGCCTTTATTATTCGATCACAACCTCTGCAAAATTAATTGAACAACGAAAATTTAAAAATTTTTAAAATAGGTAATATTAAAATGTAAGTTAATTAATTAATTTTTGTGTTGGGGATCCCCTTGTTTAACTTAATTATATTATTAAGCCATACGTGTTTTTCTTGATTTGTTAATGTACCGTGTTGGTTAATTTACATACACCAAATACTCATTGTGCAAAGCATTTATTGTTATCAAATCTACTGATCAAGGTATTAAAAAAATTTTTTTTTTGGAATTATCACAATTTTATTTACTAGACCTAACTCATTTCATAAAGTTTAATATACAGAGGCTCTCATGCTCCAAATTTAAAATTAAATTAATTTTTTGTATGGTATATTAAATAAATTAACTTTAATGTGAAGTGTTGGGGAAAGGAGGCTCGGCACTTTCTCTGATCTATAATAAAGAGCACCGATCAACAACTTGTGTCCACGTTAGTACTGTTTTCCCCTTTCTTTGCTTGGCTGGCCTAGGAGCTGTCTTGATCGGTTTACCCTATTGGTTTACCATTCCTGGACCTCCTAGGTTGGTTGGTAAAGTTTGGGGAAGTTCCATCCAGCCAGTACACTACAACTAACAGTGTTTGTTAAGAATATTCCAGCAGAGTCAAATCCTGGAACAGCATTTTACACTAAGACTACAACTTTTGTCAATCCCTTAAATAAAAGCTCTGATTTGTTATGCATAGTAATTTTCAGTTATCTGATGTAGTTAAATAGTTGTCACATTCCCTGTAAACAGCACCCTAAAGTAAAGAACTGTCAAATCTAACAGCTGGATGTGTTGATGTGTGGGTGGGAAATGACTGTAGATTGTTAAGAGGAATAACATTTATCTCAACGGAAATACTGGCTGCTTTAATTGTAGGGAGTAGGAGTAGTTGGATCACTTTCAGATTATAGGGCATATTTAATGAAATCCTTCAACCACTCAACAAATACGTTCTGAATTATCTCGCGTTTTTTACATAACGAATGTGTGATTTTCAAGTGTACCGAGCACTTAGCAATGCCTATGCATGTAGCGTAGGTTTCTGCGGAGCAAAAACAATTCAGCAGGGGCAGGTTAGAACATTGTAAGAATCTCTGAGCGAATACTCCAGTTTCACGGACTCAGAAACTTCAACATGGGTTCATTGGTAGTGTACGGCAGGCACGTCAACAGAACATGCTATTGGCGAAGTGGCTAGAGCTCTCGCCTTCCTACATGGCGATTTGTGTTTGATTCCCGACAACGTCGACCCTAATCTTTTTTATTTGGGAAACACGGAGGACCTTGCTGTGTGGTTTTTCTTAGGGTTCTCCCGTTACCCACTCCGTGACATTCTCAGGCTCATACGCCGTATGGTTTTACTTCGTGTCATCGCCTAAAGATCGCCGGAAGGCTAAGGGAACACATTTAGAAGTCTGCTCTTGGGGTGTAAAGACCTGCCCCAACGCTTTTAGAATTTATAAACAAAGCATAGTCAGATAAAGTGATTAGGCCTAAGTGAGCGTCTAACACTTTTTGTATATTCGTGTGTTTTGATTTGACTGGACTAATGAGAAATCGGGTACGTCCATATGAATAATTCATGATGCACAATACAGTGTAATTTTGGAACCTATTGTGATGTAACTAATTTGCAGTTTCTAGTTATGTTTATTTTAACATCTTGACGAAATCAAACCCATTAGAGGTGGTTACACGTCACTGTATACTGGATTAGAAACTGGGAGGTGTGATCACATACATGACCATGCATGTAACAAAGAGTGGAAGACCTCGATGAGGCAGGACCATTGATAAGGAGGACAGGACCACCATTAGGAAAATACTAGAGTTCTAATAAGCTACAGGTTGTACGTACACTGTCAATTTGGTGAGAATTCTTCTGTAGCTCTTCGCATTCTTCGCGTTCAGTATTTTCCAAGTTCAACTATTCTCATCTAATTGTAGTAATTGTAATCTGCACTTACCAACTAATCATTCATACGACAACATATTATCTTTTATTGGGAACTTCATAACATATAATAGTTCACCTTGTACGTATACATAGTTACTTTAAATCGAACTTCTCGCATTATCTCATACACCATTCTTAAAAAGAGTTCCGTGATATTAAAATTGTAAGTAAACATATGACACTGTGATAGTTCGTTTTACAAACAAATTAGTATATTTATGTTAAGAACAGTACCTGCTACTATATTTTGTACACATTTTTTTCAAATATTTTTTACAATTAATATTTAATCGTAGACTATATTAAAAGCATAACGATGGACAAAATCTCATTCGTTGATTCTTACACTATCATACCATCATGATAATAATCTAGGTTTGTAAAATGTAATTGTTGTAGAAGATACTTTGCACATCATTGAGCACAGCTGCTGCAAGAAATTTTATATTACATAAAACTCTAGTGTTTAATACCAGCTGTGGTCAAAAATTATAAGCTTATTTAAAACGCTAGTAAACGTCAAGACTATTTTAATCCGTTGTTGAGCTTAATATTAAATGTAGCAGCCACTTTTTGCGCTTGTACGTACCGAAATTACTGCGTGTAAATAAATTATCTCTTGGGAAGCCGGATTATAAACTTTGTTTAAACAATGGTCGCTAGTTCACAAATGGAACAGCTCGATACGGAACAATGTTCTGTGGTGCCAAACCTGTCGTAAAAGACTAAATCCACTGCAAGCCATTAAGTGTTATGTATGAAAAAGGATGTAAATATAAAACTAACATAATATATGCAAAACGTTTATACGTACTGTGTTATTTTGCTGATATTGTTTATTTATAAGTTTTACGGAATAACTGTTATGTGCGAACAATCGAATGCGTTCCCGATTGTGACGTAACAAAATTACGTCTATTGCTGAACATAAAGAATATTACGAATCAAAATGAATTTGTATTTTACTAACCGGCTCTGTTTATATGAAACATATAGCAATAACGTGTTTGTATTTTAAATAGTTGTTTAATGTGTTTTGGTAAATTTCCCAATGCCAATTTATTTTATTATAAAATATTTAGAAGTTTTTCAAGCTAAAATATATACGCAACTAAACTTGCGAAACGATTGAAATATATAAACTATGCTTTCATTTCCTAGAAAAACTTTGTGTCTCTATACCACATTTGGCTGTGTGTCAGTGTACGGTCTATGCAGATAAGGTATTGTCACTGAGGAATAAAATGTGACTCCTTTATTGTCGCAGCGCTAGTAGTCGTTTAGTGGAGGAGTTATCTTGTCTTGTATTTGGCTTAGCAAGTTTTCACAGCTAAAAGTGTGTAGTCGTTATCGGATTTGCCTGTATTATAGCAGGAAAAAATTGAAAATCTAGAGAGCGTATGTTGTGCAATTTACATAGGAACACATTATCTGCATACAATTTAATTTTTCTACGTAGAAAATTGTAATTTTAAATTATATATATATAATTTTTTCAGACGACTTACATTAAACAGTTATATGTACAGTTCCACACACGTGCCAATGCATTTATGGATACGAAACATATACGTACAACACCAGCTTACCATATAAACATCATTTTATATAAATAATTGTAAAAATTGTAACTCCACCAGATATAAACAAAGGAAAATCTTCGACTAAAGTACTACTAGCGCTCGGTGACAAAAAAGGAGTCACTTTCTCTTGCCGCAGAGCACAGGCAGTGTCAAGACCTGTTCCTCTCAGACCGTGTGTCAGTGTTCGTGTTTTCAATACTTCGTGTTCGTGTTCTATGATCCGAGTTCTAGACTACAAGAAGTTAGATCAATAACCCCAGTATACGTCAATCGTGAACGTAACCAGTAATCAACATGTCCGATCATGAATGTTGTTTCCTGCACATTGTTAACATCATTGAGTGTTTCTTATCGGTTATTGTTCAGAAAAACTGAACAGGCTTTATGTGGACATTCCAAGATAAAAGAGAAGGCGTTATGACATTCCGTTTTTTTTTTTTTGTTCTGCATACACTTCAGTTTTAAATTGCAAATCAATTCAATAAGTCTCAAAAATTCTAATTTTTTTATACATTCTATTTGAAACCTCCACGTCTGTCGGATGTAAAATTTTGTGAGAGCTTTCATTTATACTTTTATAAATATTTGGGCAAAAATGTAAGGTTTTCACGCAAGAAAATTAATACACCAACTTTAGGTGAGAAAGTTATCGCACGCAGAAATAACCACCATTTAAAAAAAATAGTTTTTAATTTGTGAAACGTTAGAACAATACAGACTTAAGCAGGCGAGTGGTTTCTGCGACACAACTAATGTAGATTTGAACCGATTAGCGTGAGAGACAATTTTATAAGCATAGGTATCTACTACTAGAAATTCTAACATATCTGATTTGCTTCCATTTACAAACTGTTAAGTTTAAAGAGTTGAGAGAGGTTTATGAATGTATTACATGGTTTGTTTTCTATAAAATTTAACTCTATTCGTTTAAAAACTGGAGAAACTTTGTCCAGGACAATCTTCAAGTCAGAATTTATTAAGTTGTTTGAGCTAAACTTGACTCCTGTATTTTATTCGAATCCTTGACCGAAAAACCAATATTGTATATCTAGCCCAGGAAAAAATCCACATTTCGTTAGTATATAATAATATGTTTCTTTGTCAGGAAATAAGTTTTCTTTTTCTTTTCTTTTTTTTGTTCATAATTCTTACATGGAATGGCGGGTAGTTCAACTGATATATTTAGTCACATTTATAATATCATGTACATATATATCTGAGCCGGTGGATTCAGGTGTAGGCGTACTACTAAACTACAGAGTAAACACACTGAAGGCCTAGCTGTGACGTGAAGCCATCTCATTCATTCCAACAAAGCTAAAACTGGTTTTGTATGCTGTATCTTAATTTACACTAACAAACAAGTTTCATAGCATAAATGTTACATGCGCGTTCGCTGTATCATAATACAGATTCGCGGTCACTAAAGCTTAACAGCTATAATCCTCATAGAAAAAGTTACAGTGTTAAGGAAAGTTCACACTGCCAGAACAGTGGCGTGCACGTAGCGTCACGTACACATTGTCGCCCTTATAGATTCCTTGGTTATAGTCTTTCCCACGAGCTAGTACACTTTTCTGACAGTTCTTGGACGCATACTTCTATGTAGTAGGAAGTTAATTGATCAATAGTTCATTTTCCAGCATTAAGGAGGTTGTCATGATTATTTCACCTTCCATCGCGAATTCAAACGCCTACTTCTGTAGCATAGTCAGTTAGGCGCCGGCCTACGTTGCGAAAGGTCCTGGGTTCAAATCCTGCCTCGAGCTTGGATGTTGTGTTGTCCCTTAATTTCATTTCACCTTCATCGGCTTTTAAGACCTCGCTCACATATAAAATACAATGGATTTATTTCTCGAAATGTCATTCTTGATCAGTCAAAAATGGACTAAGAGAGCGTGATAAATAAATGAGTGCTGAGTTCTACAGTTGAGATCTACACTTTTTGAAAGTCAATATAGAAAAGATACGAAACAACAATCCTTGATAATTATATTTGCGAATTTTATTAGCGAACATTACCCAGAATTACACATTTGTTAATAGTGATCTCTTGCGCCTTTATTTAAGATTCCACTATACACACGATGTACAAATTCTTTGTTTTAAAGACTTAAAATTTGTTTTAGAGCATAAATAAAAAATGTTAGTTTGAAGAATCAATTTAATGTATCTGTTATTTAACGTGTTTGCACTAAATTTATTTTATGCGTTAAATGTATTTCGTAAACAGTGATAAAAAAATGGATAATATTTTTTTCTGTCACTGTTTACAAATTGCATTTACCAAGTAATGCAAATTTAGGACAGAAATTTTAGAGAACACATGCATCAAATGGGTTCTTCAAGCAATAACATTTTTTATTTATCCTCTAAAGCAAATATTACGGCTTTAAAACAAATAATTTGTACATCAGGTGTATAGTGGAATCATTGTACAAGATTTCGGCGTCAGAGAGTGTTCTTAGGATATACATTCCTCGAGTATAAATGTTGCTCAGGAAATTAGAAAAAAAATATTATCTGGGAGTGATTGTTTTTTATTTCTACAAATTGGCATCTAGAAACCAACAATTCTTAACTGTTGCATTTAGCGCTGAAATATATACTACACACACGCTTAAGTGTTAGTTGGCCCTGGCGCATGATATATGTTGTAGCGTGGTACGAAAAGTGGTTTTTTCATGTATAACTATTAAACGTGTTTTCAAAATGTATGTCTACGAAAAGAAGAAACACTTAAAACTATGTCTCTAGTGTTTTAAAATACCGCTAGCTTATTAAAAACGTAATCACCAAGCTTCTCAAAAGTGGTAAAAATGGCATTTTAAGATTGCTGTATCTGGATAACTACCAACCGTAACTGTACAACAAAACGATGGCGACCTGCTTTGGACTTTACCTCGTACTTTCCACAAATAAAATAATACGGTTACCGCTTATATTCCATTGAAGAACACTTTCTACTTACACACTGCAGCTAGTTTAGTTCTCTGAGCTTAGAGGCGAAGTGGTGTTGAACGCACGCTTTGGAGTCGCCTTATCGCCCTCCTCGTGTTCTTACGTCAAACGAAAAAAACTTAGGTCCAACTAACTCTTAAGTGACAACAATGTAATTTCTAGTTGACACTAAACGGACATTAAGAGGAGTTAAATATATTGTTGGAGAAGTGTAGCAAGATGAGTGAACAGCCCTGCAGAGTGGGTAAGTTCCTGGAAGCCTCTACCCAGGGGACTGTGAGGGGGAGGGACACAGCTTGTTTGTTCAACTCTGTCACGTACACATGTCGCCCAGCTAACCTCCCATGTACAAAGGCCGTCATTAGTGTTGGTATCCCCTCCTGCGAGCCTGGCTGGCTGAAACCTACTGCAGTGGTCAGTGGCCTACACACACCGTCATAGTTTCACACAACATTGGCGTGGGCATGGAGGATGGCGGCTGTGCACTGGCAGACCTGCTCCTCTCACTTGCTGCTGGCTTGTAGATAACTACTTGTCGAGTGACTTACTGCACGGTCTCCACAGAGGCGGGCTCTTTTACATCGATGTTCGGAACCCTGCAGCTATTTTACACTGATGAAGGGGGAGAAATATTTTATTGACCTTTTATGCATTTAAGGTAGGGTAATGTCACCTTAAGAGGGCGTGGTACCTAGTTCAACGCTAAAAGCATAAATCTGTAACTGTACGTTTCTTGAAGCCACTTTGTGAAAATTAATCAATAGTAATCCTAGACTATAGTCTTAGCCAACGTTTTAAACAGAATTGTTTCCAGTGTTTCGAAACCTTTGAGGCACAATCTCTGACGCTGGAAACTCGTGCATTTAACTGCGGCGCAAGAGATCACGCGTAACGAATTAGTAATTCTAGATAAATATTTACTCATAATGTTGACATATACCATTATCTAGGATTATCATGTGTATTTTGTCCATATTGGCGTCGAAAAAAGCGTAGAAATAAATTGATATTTTCGGCGTTTATTTATCTAACACGCACTCTTAGGCCACACCTGGTTATTTTACAATGAGTATAAAAATACACACATTTTTAAAAAGTAACAAAATTTTACTGTAGAATATTTCCTGTACGGTTTTGTCACAAATATATCATACTTAATTTGGTAGCAATAAACCTCATGGCGGTTCGGATTATTTTCACCCAAAGCATCACATATTTTGTTATGGTAATAAGGCGAAGTTAAGTAACGGCTCGTTGTATTGCAAAACGCCTGCATATAATTGTGCATTTTATGACTGCATTAGCCTTGAGTATTTTGCAAAACATTCAGTTTGCTCCACTGTGCAATAACTACTAAGCACGGCGTTAGTTTTTCCGTGCTGTAACTGTCAGCATTATGTTTTTAAAAATCGTGTTATTTATGTTAGTTTTCGAAAACACACATGTTTCATAGACAACCCTAATATCAGATTGTAAACATCAATTACATAAATAAACTTAAAATTCTTCATTACTGTATTTTAACTCTGTTGAAATGCTCTCAGTTAAGACGTTCCTTATATAAATACTCTGCGTAAAATAAAACTATGTATTTATTTCTTTATTTAAAATTAATAGTTTCGTCTTGTTACGACAATTTCCTGGATGAATGACAAACATTTGAGTGTCCGTTCAGTGCGTTTTTAAAAGAACTATACTCTACAGAAAACAGATTTTTCAATTTTATTCTAACGAAATTAGACGCTGTATGATACGAGCAATTTTGTGCTACTTTACAAATAAAAGCGATTTTGTATGTATATTAATGTTACTGCTTTCAACATAAGTCTTCTGCATTCAGTGCAAAAATTCACTCCGCCAATATTTGAACATACCGATAGTCTCACTATGGAAATATAACCATACGGAACACTTTCTACATTAGAATGCATTTGTTTGTGTGCATATGTCGCTGCAAATTTTTGTTGAGCATACTTGTATTAAGTGAACATGTAAAAAACAATACAGAAAAAACTTTCTTTTATGCTTGTGTGTTTTTGTACTTTTATTCAACACAAGTATGGTCAACAAAAGACGAGAAGTGGCGTACGTCCACAAACAAATACATTCTTATTATAAGTTCCTATTCCAACCAACATTTAAATATCTGACATTTTACACACAAAATATACTTTGTAATTGGTTTTCTAGAATGGCAAGATATTATTACAAAGGAAATTATCTTATTACTACGCGTAGTTGGCAAACAATAATGTAAATAATGTAGGGTTATTTTTGTTATCTTAATGTGGTAACTTGGTTAGTTTTTAAACTCATACTTTATTTTTATATTTATAAATTTTTTTCAGACATATGTCGTGTTCGAGCAGTACAATATGAGTTTATTTTCTCAAATTCACGAACAATTTAGTTCCACCTATTGGAAATTATTTTCATTTCTTGTTACAATATATATATGTATATATTTATTTATTTATTTATTTAATAACAGCTCTCGACATAGTAGCCATGCATTTATCATCGTTGTAAACACGTGAAGTTCGCTTGTTAAGTCTCCCGGCCCTCGAGAGCAAGAAAACCTATTCGCGTCGGCAGAAGGCGAGTTTTTATTAAATTTCAGCCTTGACACCGAGAGGAGAAATTGGTAGATATGAGCATTCTGAAAGGCCGGACCAGTGGAAGAAATTGAAGTTGAAGTGTGTACAGATAGGAAAAAAATTGCGCGTGTTGGTTGAGAGCGGGATGGGAGCTGAAGAAGGAGGAGAATGAAGTAGTGGGATGAGGAAAGTCTGGCGTCGCTGCAGAGAAGTAAGAGGACGTTGCGGGAATGAGATCAGAACAGCCGCACAAAAGAATGTAGCTGATGAGCTGCGAGCTCTACTCAGAGAGAAAAGAGAGAAGAGAGGAGAAAGAGTGATAGGGAGTGAGTTAGAGAGAAATTAAAAAAGTGGTATCCATATATAGTTAGTTCAAGATTAAGTATGTTCATTAAAAGCCCTGCTTAGTTTCTTCAGCTTGTGTATATCTGCTGAATGGAAATAACGTACCTTAAAGGTCATAGCTATGTAAAACACTAATTGAATTATAATTGTGACTACGGAACCTCGGTGGTGTACGGGGCAGACATCCCACCTTCGACGGTTTTATGAGAAAGTTTTTATTCCTTGGAGACAATGAGCTGCAACTATGCCATACATGGGTGACCAGCGCATATATCAAGAATAATACGCCTTTATGCAGTTCGCTTATTCTGAAGACAGCTCGTCTTATATCTAAGGGTACTATATTTTCATTTGTACATAGTGTTACGTAATGTCGTACAAAACAGGACTTGTTTTCGTTTTTTGACAAAGGTTAAGTATTTTTGGTCTACTTTCCGAAGGAAAAAGTAGGCTTATAAGATCACCTTTCTGACGCCGGAAACTCGTGCATTTAACTGCAGCGCAAGAGATAACGCGCAACGAATAAGTAATTACAGATAAATATTTATTTATAAAGTTGGCACATACTATTATCTTGAATTGTCATTGAAAATTTTATCCATTTTGGTTTCGAAAAAAAACGTATAAATCAATTTATGTTTTCAGCGTTTATTTATCTACGACGCACTCTTTAGATACATATTTCAATAGCATCTTTTACCCTGTACCTTGTGGATACTGAGGACCGAAACAATATTAATTCAATTGTTAGCTATGTTAATTCGTTTATATCACATTGCAGACACAGGATAGGCCTGAAGAAAATTTGACGTCAAAAGATTTGTGATTTTCATTTTGGTCAAGAAAAACCATACACCCAACACACGATTTTACTGACATACAGGTATACGTGCAAACACTGATTTTACAGAAAACATCTTGCTAGAAACTGGTTTTAATCTCTTTCTAAATGTCTGCCACGCGGAGTTTTGTTTCCAATTGTTTCTATTGGTTAAAAACAATCGCAAACAGTTATTCTTCGTTGTTTAAACAAGACACGCCTGACTGTTAATGCACCTGATGCGGCAGTTATTTATAGTGTAGTTTCACAGCGTTTGGTAGAGTTATGTGGGCCAATGTCGTCATATAACAAACAAAATTTAACTTAAAACTTAAAAGGACTTGTTGGACTGCATATCGAGAATATCGAGGAGGGCTAGTAATGAGGAGGCTTACAGATACATCAACATAACTCTTATGTGGATTGCAAAGTGAGACTTGAATATTTTTATATAGTAAATAAATGAAATGTCACAATTTTATCTCCAATTTCATGGTAAACATTACCTGAAGTGTTTCTTGGTTATCTTGCAAATTTATATTTAAAATATTTGCTAATATTACCAGACAAAATAATGTTAAAAACAGATAGGCTATGTGCGGATATTTATTAAAATATGCATTAAGTTTTCTTGTATACGGGTTGTTTTATGATAATGTGAATTTTTTTTAATATCGGCACAATTAATATTACCAGACCTTATTTCTGTGCCTATTTTGCAAACATTAAATCTTTCACGTTATTTTTATTCCTGCAGGTTTGTACCATACGTTAATCCTAATATATTTTACATGCAAATTACACTGTTTATCAAACAATTATATTCTTAATATCACTGAAACTAATAATAAACAACCAAATAAAGGTGCACAGAAACACTAAATTATTACTCTATGATTTTCACTGATGTTAATGAATTTTAATTTTGTAGCCGGTATAAATCTAAATAACTTACTGCAAAACTTTTACTAACTACAGAATTAAAACAAACAAATCTCTTTTCAAACTAGACCAGAAATGTTACATTTCATTGAAAATAATCTAAAGACAAGTGATTTTCCGCTGAAGGTGTACAAGAATTGAAGCAAACATTGTTATAGTTAAGCTACGTACAGAAAGGACGACGATTATTTTCGTAACTTGATTCCAATTTTTTTTTAAATTTTGTCATGCACAAAACTTTATGATGTAATGTCATAATATGGAATTTTAGCTAAGCAAGTGAAGTGAGCAAAAATTTTAAACGAGTGTGAAGATAACAGAAATAGTAAGTTTTGGGTGGTTCGAGATGACGTGAGGAATTTTGAAACCCTGGTATTTTAATTACATTCAGTTAATCTAAAACCCTGCAATACTTAACCTATTACAAACAAAGCGACTTAAGTATTTATCAAAGTGTATACAATTTACTGAACACAAACGTTTATGTCTACTGTCTCAATAAGTGATATTTTAAATCATTCTAGACAATGTGATCGTCAGTACTAACTTTATCGCAAACACTTATGCTTAGAAACAATTATTAATACAGAGTGTCCTGGAATAACGTTCAAAGCTGTTTGCCATGTTGCAGAGGATGCGAAGACGAGTAAAATAATACAGTACTCTTACGGTACGTAAATAGGCACACAAGCTGTGCTCTATCAAGTTAGCAATACGCGTTGAAACAGCGACAAATCGCAGTAGCTATTCAAATAATGTGTTAAGAGGGCCGAGCTAACAGTCCGAGCAGCAGCAAGGCGTATCGATCACATCGCTTCAAGAACATTCTGATTCGATGATTAGTCTGGGTCACTCCCAGGATCTTACGTGTACGACTCATACATGCCGATACCAAATATAGACGGGATATCTCAGGGAACTGCAGTTTTCTCTGTTCTTTCAACCTGGAACAGCTTTATAATCACCGCAGTCACCCTTATTCGCAGTTGTTGCTATTTAAGTGATACTTAACGCAGCTTGCGACGACCTTCTAAGACCACTAGTTGTGTGACAATTGACGGTTACTTCCCAGCCTCTGCGACCCTAAGTCTACGATATCATTTGACTCGTCTTCGCTTCACCTACAACGTGACGAAGAGCATCATATATTATTCATGGACAACCTGTATAAAGATATATTATTCTCTAAATGTTTTTCTCTACATGAACGGCAAATTTACAAATTTAACTACGAAGTATTTTAATATTGTGCACTGTAAAAAAATTTTTACTTTTTCAAAGAGAATGCTTGGAAACCCAGTTGCAAAAATAATTCCTTGTAAAAGTACAACTGTTATCCTTGTAATAAAATACAAAGTATATTTTTGCAAAATTACAAGGACTAGCATTGCAGCTGTACTTATAAAAAGGAAAATTATTTATTTAAATGTTCATTGTACTGCACAAATAACACTGAACTTATTTACCAAATAACTTTTGAATAAAGGACATAACCATGAAATTATTAAAAAAAAAAAAAAAAACTCAGGATGCGCTAGGTTTCGAAACTATCTCCACACGCTTAGCTTCCACACATCTTACCCCTAGACCACTGTGACTTCTGTATCAATAGCCGCCCCCCCCCCCCGGGGCAAAGTTGGTTGAGCGACCGACTTTGGGGGGGGGGGGGGGGCGGTTCGATTCCCAGGTCTGGCTGGGTATGAATTTGTGTTTGTCCATTTGGGTCTCGAAAAATTTTCACTATGCAAATTGTCACACGAAAAGTACTGGGGTCACTCAAATAACGTCACATTAACGGGGGGAATGGTTGGTGCAGTGGTGATGTGGAGGCTTCCGCATCGCCGCTGCACCAAACATTTTTATTAAAAAAATTTAAAAAATTATAAATTAAAAAAGAAGTAAGTCTTTATTTATTTGAATATGTTCAATGTTCAGTTGAGTAATAATTCATTTTCAAATCACGCAATTAATGTAAAGATTAACTTTATTCCAGAAAATTACTTTTCAGAGGTTGTGATCTTTGCATAAGTAATTTCCGGCGAGCGTACAGTACGATTTTTGTAGTCTACACATTTTTGCTAAGTTTTTTTACAAACAAAATCATATTAACATTATGAACTAATAATTTCACAAGGAAAATTTTTTCAACATTTACAGAAGTTTGTACAGTTACGAAGATGTGCCTTGTAATATTTTACAAAACAATTTACAGTGCAGGAACGGTCGGTATAGGTACAAAGAATTCCTTTGTAGTATTACAAGATTTACCTTCGTAACTTCATAAACTAATTATTTTACAAAGAAAACCTTTGCATTTTTACAAGGATTTTTAAAAGTACAAAGAAAATCCTTGAAAATTTTCCAAAATAGTTTTAGAGTGATATCTGTGGTGCTTACCACACGGTCTACAGCAATTTTCTATGTCATATTTCAATTTTTTTAATTGTACTAGATAATTTGTATTGATTTTAGGCATAAATTGTGACTCAGTTTTGCACTTATGTGAGTGTTTAATCTCTCAAATTATTTGCGTAATGTCTCGTAAACGTCATAATGTGCGTTTTGCGGTTTTATGTACGCCACTAAAACAAACTGACAGAAAACTTGCACAGGGAATAACGTTGTTATAGGTTACAAGAACCCCTATGTAACAAATTAAAAATTTTTTGTATCGGAATACATACTGAAATTTTTAAATAAAGTTTTAAAATTTAAGAACATATTTTTATGTAAACAACTGGTAGCCTACAACACCTTAATTCACTTTACATTTTTTTTTTCAGTTTGTTATGTTAGTTGGTTTTGATGGCGTACATAAAACCCGGAAATGCAAATGTTTACGTTTACGAGTCAATACGTAAAAACTAAGAGAAGTGAAACATTGAAGTACGACATGGCAAATAAACGTTTGTGTGGCGAAATAAACCATGATACTAGTTTCAATATTTGTGAAGATGTTTTGTTTTTGCAATAGCGGCTGCATCGAAATATCCCTTGTTTAGTTTTAGACGTCATCGTTCGACCATTCACACATACAACAGGGTATTGATTAAGAGAGAAGTTTATAGTCCATAGTGGCATATTACAATACGGCAAGCATTCTGAATATATTGTGTAGTGTTTCACGCACATAAATGCCAGATTTCGTATTAACTTATATTTTCTCTTAAAACCTCATCGTTCATAGCCTCACATTTTCAGAAATGACACTTCCCGACTAGTTTGCTTACGTACCAGCTAATTGTTAACTGGAACGTTATTATTTTTTAATTTCATATGCCGAGAGTAATATATTAAGTAAATGTCTCTAAATATGTTTCGTAGACGAAGGATTAAATTAACAAATCGATATTATATTCACATATAGACATTGATAACTAATATAATATAACATTTTTTTTGACAAATTGTTTTACGGAACTGGACGTAATTATATTTAGTACGTAGAGTGCAACTATAATCGGCTTAATTTATTGCTGAATGTTTAGAATCACTAGCAATACAATATTCCATTGAAGACTTAGGTTTTTGTAACCAAACTGTATGTGTAGCTTAAACATGAACAAAAAATTTAAAATAATCCCTTAAAGAAATTTGGTAGTAGATTTATGACGCGTTTCGCTTTTGAAACTGAACAAAAATTATTCATACATGACATATTTCAAAACCTTGCTAATCTTCAAAAGCACCACACATTTCAAATGTATAATGTACTTCAAGATAATTTAATCAGAACGTATTACACAGAATCATAAAATGCTGTGACTTCGCTCATTGTCTTGCTATCGTAAGCAGACGTCAACAAGGAGCAGGATAATGACATTCCATATTGCTGTTTAGAAAAAAAATTCAGTAACATTTTAGTACGAAACAAAAATTATGTATACCACTTATTTTGTATCTAACATAGTCTTTGATATTGTGCAATTCCGTTTTGTGACAAGTTGTGCAACAATTCGAGTATTTTTTTTTAAACCAAAGGGAACTGTTTTTATGTAGGCTATTTAAATGTAGGCCTACTGTGTAGGCTGTTGTTAAGTTGAACATATCAGGATTTCCTCATTACTTCCGCGGAAAATATAGTTCTTAGTAACTTATCCTTTCATTGCAACGAAATAAGATTTATTTTAATGGACGAAAAAAGAATATCGGATTAGATTGAACAACGCAATGATTGTCTGCGCATACATAAATTGTTTGCTCCAAACAAATTTTATTTGATTATTTATGTGTCAGTGTTATTCTATAACATTTCTAGTTTAGGTTAAAAAAATATCCTACACAGTACAAAAGTGTTTGTGTTTTTACGGAAAAGTTCTTAGAGACCAGTTTCCAAAATATTTTTGTAACATTGGAAAATATTGTAAACTTCACAGGAAATGTTTGGAAATATCATATAGGCTACGTCTGTATATTTACAAATATTTCCGTATACTTAAATATTTTTCATGTAACTTTAAAACCTAATAATTCTTGTAAATTTTACAACTGTTTAAGGGATATTTCTTTTTCGGCAACCAGTGTCCGAATTTTATTTCTAAATAAAGAAGTTTAGAATGTAACAGGCTTTCGAGGGTTACTTCGTTTTACATAGAAGAATTATTCACAATAATGTCATTTAGTACTCTCAGATAATTGAAAAATTTAGACCAATTTATGACCGGTGACATTGTTGTACTTCCTAGCCTTATAAATGTTTTAACATTAGTCATCAAGATTTTTGTTGTAAAAGAACGAATTGTTTTTATCTGAGTTGACCAAAACACATAGGTGCTAGTGCACCACTTTTTGAGAAAAATTAGTGAAAGTCTCGTTCGTGGTTTAGTCTTTTTACTGCAACTGCGTCTTATTAAGGGCCGGATATTCCCAGTACGTTTCCGTTCGCTTTGTAGAGAGTTTCCTCTTTGTGCGCAGGAACTGGTCTCTCCAGAGTCCCAGGGTGACGTCGTTGAAAAGACGCCGGTCTACTTGTTAGGAGGCGAGTCGCCAAACATCGCCCTTACATCCCTCCTCACACCGCTTCCCCCAAACTCCGACAATCCCTGGGCACACTCCCGCATGTGCAGGAGACACGAAGAACCCACGAATAATTAATGACGCAAAAAGTCAACAGAAAAAAGCGGGTGGTCTGACGGTACCGCTGGAAAGTGCAAAAAGTAAAAATTCAAAAGTTGAAGCGATTCGTTGGAATTCTCTTCTTTTAGAAGTGAGAACCTAGTATACGAAAATAATGGTAAGAAATGTGACAATCTTTGTGCTTGTGACGGGTGCCTATTGTAAGAGTTTTCTTATTTAATGAGGAATAAAGACGCAGTGAATTATTTCCGCTACAATTAACGACTTGATTTACATTGATTTCAACTGTAAAATTACTAACATAAAATTTGCCACGAGGTTTAACGTACATTTCAAAATTTTATTAGATAATTTCTAAATAATATGGCATTTTTAATAGTTTTTATTCAGTGTTGCAACATATTACCTGAAATAAGTAATTTAACTACATTTTCATTTCGTTACAGATTCATCGGAAATAATTCGCAGTCATAAACATATTTGAAAAAAAATTTAATGCGTTATTCGTACAAAATTTAATTAATAACTGGCATTTGAAATGATGCTAAATTATGTAAGCTTGCTTTTTCTAAAAGCCAGATATTTCGATTAGAAGTCAATAGGGAATCGGATAACGCATTGTAATTCAAAATATTAATAATACTGTTATTATAATGTTACCTATTCCTGCTGCTATAAAATTCACTCTGAAATTTATTGAATATATGTTTTAGTTTATTACGTCATTTCTATTAAATTTACATGACTTGATACTCATTTATAAATATGATTTTTAAAAAAAATATTTTACTAACGACACAGTATGCGTTTAGGTTAATAATGTTTCTGTGTTAACGTTAATACAAGTATCTAGGGTTTTCTACGGTTCTGTGAATTCTCGTAAATATAGATGTAACAAGGTTAAGAAGAAATCACGAATGAAGAAATGTGATAACACTGACAGTAAATTATTTTCCTTCAATTTATAAACAATATTCTGACTTTCGTAATTTTTAACCATTTCATATTGCGGCATACAAGCTAAAAAAATTTAGTTAAAAAATGGCGTTGCACCGCGAGGTGCCAGGATATGACAGCAAAGGTGGCGCGCAATACGAATATATTGCACTACTATTTATTCTCGAGACGCACTTCTCATTGCCTTTTTTCTTTCTCTGTGATTTATTTGTGCACCAGCGGCCTTGATAGCGTAGTCATGTAGGCGCCAGTTTATGGTGTAAGAATTGTGGCTTTGGCATAGATGTTGTGCTGTCCAGTCACCTCAGTTCACCCTCGTTGTTGAAAGGCTGTAAAACATTCTCACCTTCACCTTCTTTGTGCTCCCTTTCATCTTATTCACCTTCCACCCGTGAATGCACATCCCTGAGCTCTGGCCCAATGAGTGGGCGTTGCTGCTGTGGGTTCATATTAACTAAGAGAAGTTCCCTTGCTAGTCGCTATCAAGGGTGCGCTATGTACTGTGACGAATGTCAGCATGCGTGCTACATAACATGAATGGTACGGGATTTCGACCCCGAAACTTGCAAGGTTGCTGCAGCCCTGAATAAGTTGAAGTTGAGTTAGGTTTCTAAAAATGCCTTGTTTGCACATGGCGGCAAGTAAATTTATGTTCAGATTTAAATTATTTGAAACTATGTGTCAAGTTCGTGAACGTGTATTCTCACGTTTTTTTTTTGTTTGACTGTTATGTTAGCGCCATATTGTTGACACGTTTATAACCGAGGAGAGTTATATTTCATTAAACGTGATACCAATAGTGGTTATTGTCAATTAAAATAAATTTTCCTGATGGTTGATTCTGATATGTCTTGTATCTCAGTAATGCAGTTCGTTGATGAGACTTGGTTCTGTAAAATAACGTTTTATTGGAACCGGTGTCATATTCCTTGATAAAAATTGTTAAATATATATCGTTGCAGAATGAATATAGGTTTAGTGTCAAATATTCATGATCACTAATAAGATTATACTGAAGCCCTTCAAACCAATACCTCCTATTAAAACTGGAATTAATCATATTGTTGTTTTGGTCCGATCAAAAGAAAAAGCAAGTCAAAACTATTTTTTGTTTGTGCCTTATTAAAAAGCTATGAGTGGTAAAATATATTAAACTTCAACTATTGTCAAAGTCTTGGCAAGATGATAACACACTGGGTAGTATTAACGTAGCCTAATATTTATTTCCTTCCATTTAGGAATTAACATTTAAGAATTCCATTATTGTTCCTCTTAAATATATAAAAATGTTATGGGCAAATGAAATTGCCACAATATTCCTTTATTATGTAGTAGTGTTATAAGCATTTCATAAAGGTGGCAGATAAATATATTACTGTTCATTTTACTATTATATTTTTAAAATTTTTATTAATTACGTTTTTAATTTTTCCAAGCACTTCATATATTACTATCTGATGAAATAAATCAAATATATCTACAATACCGTTAGTTTACACTTGATGTTTCAAGTACAAGGCTCTGCCACTTTGCTGTTAAATCATGTTATATTGGGGTTGAAGCCCGTGTTTTATACGTTAACGTAAAAGTCTGGTGCTGATATACATGAAAAATTAAATTCTGTTGAATTGCAATACTCTTAGATACTCTTAAAACCTTCTCAAACTAAAACTGACGATTTTTGACCCCTTCAATAAAGCTAAAGAACCCGACAAGAAATTATCGCCTTCACATTTTCTGCTTAAACAATTCTGGATTTAATTGTTTGGACATACGTCATTGCAAAATAAATGACTGTCAGAAGAAAACTAAAAATAAGACAAGAAAACATAATTAAGTAGAGTATGCTTTAGTCATCAGGATACATACACAGCATGAAATTCCAAAACTGGAATCTGGTCAGATAAAACAGGGAACATAACAGAAAATAAAAGAATAACAAAATATAAAAAGAGAAACCTGAGTTGACATGCGACACAACGATGAGACGAAAACAAAAAAACAAACAGAAATACAGCAAATGACACAACGATGAGGCGAAACAAAACACAAAGATGTCGGACACAAACAGAATAAACAGTAAACGACACAAACGATGAGACGAAACAAAATACAGTAGTTTTCCAAACAGTCAGTATTAACGACGTTTCGGGAACTGGAATCTGTTCCCGTCATCAGGTAGACACACAGGGTTCAGGAACACGAGTGCGACTGATAGTCGCACACTCTGCTTATTTATGTTTTCTTGTTTTCTTTTTAGTTTTCTTTTGACAGTCATTTATTTCGCAATGGCGTATGTGCAAACAAATAAATCCAGTCATGCTCTCTCATTGCACAGTTTTTTCAAAGATCTGAAACAATTCTGAAATTAGCACTTTTGTCACGTACTTTCCGTATAACGACGGAAGCAATGCTAGTCAGTTCAGCTAATTTAATGAAAGATGTGAAAGATATTTCGCATCTATGTCTCAAACCTACTAAATATATGCAAGTGAATGGTGAATGGTAAATTACATCTTGTGACAAATAGTGTTTAGAGTTACCGTAGGAGAGCTGTAAGTTTGTGCCTTATATAGCAAGCTGGCGGTTCTGGATCACATGAATGATACAGGATGTTTCAGGCAAATCGGTCAAGTTTAAATTAGTAGTAGTCGCGGCTACTCTGAGGATGTAAGTGCAGTGAACGTGTGGTCTGCAGGCCACTTATAATTAGGTCGGCTAACCTCACGGGTTAATATAATTGGTCCGCCCCGTCTAGTCCAGCGCTCCGGAAAGGTAGCATTCTGGTAATAGCGAACAGTTACGTTTTTACAAGTTGTTACTGTGGCGGTAGAGCTTCCGTCTGTACAATAGGTATACAACAAACACACCGTGAACCTTCAAGTTTCGTACATATGTACTTGCGCAGACAAATGCTCTCTGTATCAAAAGTGTTGAGCAAAGGTGCCCATATTTCTATTGTAATTTTCGCCCGTATAGCGTGTATTTGTATTAATAAATATTTTTATAATAGAATTTCCTCCTCGTCGAGGGGTAGGTTATTAGAGAGGGTAACACATAACATCAACCATCCTGTTGAATATTTCTGTAAATTCATGGAAATATTTTCATAAATGTACTGTAATTATACAGATGGGGCTTCAGTAGTTTTCTGTTTACGGAAGTTTGTCGATAGCGTCAGTTACGGATGCTTGACCGTTGTTTTATATAAGTACAAGGAAATATGTTTCTACAATATTAGAGCATATTTTATTGAGCTTCTTTATAAATTTTTGGTATTAACGTGACGGCTCCTACATTAAATGTGCGTGCACAATGAGAGAAGTGGAGAGAAGACAAGACGAGAGAAGCGAAGCGCTAGTTCCTGGTTGGTCCATATACAATGCGTGGGCAAAGGATAGGCGAAGCGAGGAGAATAGTAATGTGTGCTGCGCGTATAGTCTGACGCGACTTAAGACCATGATCGTTCATTCATTTCAAATAACTCAAAATTTTTTTAACCAAATACTTTGAAAAAAATTGAGACTGTATACAGTCATACGATACACGAATCTTTCAGAGCGTTTTTTTAAATAACGTACTGTTTGCTAGAAAAAAATTGTTTTGCATCATTTTGGCTTATTTGACAACAAAATATGTGATATTTCAGGGACAAAAATCTAAAAATCCGCTTGGTATATGGCAACAGAAAAATTCAGATACGAAAAATGATATATAAGAGTAAAAACTGCCAGACTGAATTTTTGATATATGTGTTAATTTCCATTAAAAATTATTTTTGCAACCACTGCTAAACTAACTTAAGTGACGACAGCGCGCCGCCTCGGTTATCTCTGTCGCAGTGGACGGACTGGACGAAGTGTTTCGTGGAGACCACATTATTTCCCCTGCTAACTCCTCCCCCCCCCCGATACCAAGAGAAGATATGTCCTGCAGTGGCCAGCCACGCATGTCACTACATAGAACTTATATCAGAAAATAAAATTACAATTCTTATCTTAGTCTCGTGGTGGACGCACCTTTAAAATTATGAACCAATAGATGATAAAATCGTATTCTTGCAATGGTACTGAAGAAGTTCTGTAACATTAGCATGTAAAAAACATAGTTCGTCTCTTACCACTGAAAGGAACTCCTTCATAGAACACGTGGTCAATCAGACACAGTGGTTTGAGTGTTTGTCTGATTCGATTCTCGGTACATTCCAAAATGCCAAGAAATTTTCCATGTTACTTACTTCAAGATCTCGAGAAAATAAAAAAAAGCATTGCGAATTTTTTAAATAACATTAATGCCAGTAATTTAAAGAAGTTGTTTTTTAGGAAAACGGATCGCTCGTAATTTTACGAAAGATATTATACTAATGGAGAATGAGTGTCCATGATTATACAATAAACTCTGGATAACTTTTCAAGCTAATTTCCGTAATATAAAGTAAATATTTTTTTTATAACAGTTTAAGAGAACTAGGGAAGGAGTCGACCCCTATCACTCGCCTGGACGACATTCAGGAAACCCTCAATCTGGCTGACTAATTAGGTTTCGTTTTCAAGCACTGACGTCACGAGTGACCTGGTTAACTGCAGTGCGTCTGCTATTGTTACCAACAGTTTTACACTTTGAAGTTATCATCGATACCTACATTGTACACCATGACAGTCACCTCTGGTATTAGCGGTTTTGCCCGGAGCCATGAAACCAAGGTACACATTGTACAACGTGGCTGGCATTTGAAAAGCCTAGTGTCAGCACGAATTCAGTGATAAGAAACATCGTACATACAGAATGAGCCAATCACGAGCAACTACCCTCCATACACCAAGGGCTCATTTATCACAAAATTTTGATAAGAAAAGGTTCTATATATTGTGGTTCTCCAATAAAAGAATCATGTTCATAATTACCGGGACTCTTGCTGGTGTTGTTTATCAACAGTTGTGATGCTTACCTGTAAACTGCAAAGTCTACTTACCTATCACTGTATTTACTTCTATGAGGGTTATTATTTTTTTAATCATAGATCTTGTGTTCTGACATACGATACACATATTGGAAACAAAATCTTTCATGTACGTGATATTTTTCACTCCGAATAAAGTGTGTGTAATAATAAAAATGTCAAAAAATCATTATTTAGGTAAGTGCTCATTACGTGTCGAGAGGGCAGTCATTAAAATTAGTGATGAACGACTTCACACGATTCAATAAATTGGAAAAGAACTGCCATATTTATTTTAACAAACTATCCCAGCATTTACTTCAGGGGGGGGGGGGGTCAAGGAACCCATGGAATGACATGATCAGGTTAGCAGGAGACGGGAATTTAACCCGAGTTCTTCCGATGGCGAATCGAACATAGCACCGTCATGCCAACACGCTCGGTTCATCTTCTGTAACTCAGACGATCTGTTTGCGATGGAATGTGCTGAGACTCAGGTTCTTTGAAGTTAATGGATCGACTGTTCCACAGACAGTCAGTTTCTGGAATGTCGACATGCAGCACTCGTGTGTGTTGGGGGGGGGGGGG
>PNEQ01040313.1:0-28264 GCA_003012365.1 Medauroidea extradentata | reverse complement strand
TAGAAATGTTATATTTATCGTTTTATTGAAACATTCACTTTGGAGACACACACCTACGCGTTCTTATATCAGGTAATCACATCCAGCTGTCGTTCCCTTGAAATGTGTTTTATAAAAGACGGCACCTGGTGTATGGAATATTAAATATTAAAACTGGTGTTTCAGGTGTCAACGAAGGAAGTGTGATTTACTGCATTTAGATATACATTCGAAGTTAGCAGTCTTTTCACAGAAATGTCAGCTGGATAAAACTTTTCTGTTGATACACGTAGAAGTAAGAATAACGTCTGACACATCATGATTAATAAATGTTTTCGTAAGACGTTTTATTTTCATAAATAATATGGTGCCACATTTCTTCCACTAAAACGATGCGCATTCTGAATTCCCAGTGTAGTGATCAAAATAAGAATACAAACACAAGCTCATGGTAGTTAAAATCATCGTTTAACACTCTTCCTCCTTTATACAATATTCACTATCTTAAAGTTTTTTATTTTAAACATATTCACAATTTCAAGTTGTATAAGTGTTATTTCCCAAAAAAAAACATTTTATGTTAAACAATTAAAAGAATCTTCCTAACTAACAAAATGCACTGTAGCGATTTGCGATTATTCCTTATATTAAGAAACTACTTAACATGCAGTCTGTTTTTGTATACAGCTACGAAAAGAACACCACTTATTATTACAGTAAATGTCCGTCTTAAATACTCAGCATATCTTCCTTCAGGGTTAAAATATAGGAAATATAAATTCCTTACAGAAGTTAAGACCACGGTTCTTATTTATGCTGTTTTGTGAGTTCAAATTTAAAATCCTGAAAGGGAGTACGTATCGAAAAATCGTTACACAGAAATGTTGGAAGTTATACTACGTAGGCCTAACCTAATATTTTTCAAATCATAAGTTTTCATGAATTTGTTGTACTTTTTGTATTAACTTTGAATAACCTGCACTTAATGCAATTTCTTGCACCAATGTGCACTTTAATTTTTTGCAAAAACTTACATTTTAATGCTTTTCTCTGCACTTATTTGTAGTTTCTCGCAATAACCTGAACTTACTTGCGCTTTCTTACACTAAATTGAACTTCATAGCACATTCTTGCTCTTTCTTGGCCTTCTTGTAATTACTTGCACTTTAGCTTGCTTTCTTCCCTTTTCTTGCAGTTTATTGCATTTACTCTAATTATTCACACTTTTTCCTATTACTTGGAATTACTTGAATTTACTTGCACTATCGAAGACTTCCTTGAACTTTCTGCACTAACTTGCACTTTCTTACAATTGCTTGCACTTTGTTTTATTACTTTTACTCTCTTGCTCAATACTGAACTTTCTTGCAGTAAATTGTACTAACATACTCTTTCTTGCACTAACTTGATCTTTATTGCAGAAACTAATGCTGACATGCACTATCTTACAATAACTTGCACATTGTTAAAATCACTTACATTTTCTTGCATGGCTTGCAGTTTCTTACACTAACTTGCTTTTTGTTTCTCTTACTTGTACTACCCTGCACTCTTTTGCAATACTTGCATTATCTTGGATAATTAGCACAAAATTCCGCTATCCGGTACTCTGTTGCACTTCCTTGCACTTTCACATTTATGCAATACCCTACATTTACTTACTATTTTATTTTTTAAATTTAAATCAAACCTAAATTTGCCACGACTTGCCGCAATTGTTTTAATTCGCCTCAACTCGTTTTACCCTGCCAGAATTGCTATAATGTGCCACGATTTGTTATAACTTGCCAAACTTGCTTTAAAAAGCCACGACGTGTTGTGATTTTTCACGACTTACATTAACAAGCCAAGAACATTTATGACTTTCCGCGAGTTGCCCAAACATGTTGCAGGTTGCAATATCATGCCAGAACTTGTAATACGTGTTACGACTCCCAAAGTATAAATGTATGATTGAAACGTCCTTATGAGCAACAGATTACCGAATATAAACTATTAACGATAGTTATTTTCATAGCGAGAGTCTCCCAAACCGGTCTCCTGTGAAACGTTCAAGATCTCTCAAAAATGTACACTTACTAGAGAAAACATTTTCGTAAAAGTAAATGTTCTGTGTATATTCCGCATTCTGTTATATGTTTGAAAATGTCTCTGTCTGTAAAGTATGCATTCTTAAACCATTTATCCGATTGCAATGAAAATTTAAGTTGTGTATTCGTCCACATAGTTTTCTGGCAAAAAATAAGGCAGGGCGTGGTAGGGACATGCATGACAGGGGGCAGAATAGGATTCTCAAAAACTGTAGTGACATATTAGTGCGTGCCCTCGAAATGTTTCTAATAAATATATCTACACACGCACATTATACATATTAACATAGTTATTTGGGAAGGGGGAGAAAACATGCAGTCTTCTTGTGGTAGCTTTTCGGTTTAAATATCATGAATGCTGCAATTTTCATAACTTATTTTTAACGTACGTGATAAGCAATACTTTGTGCATGTAAAAATAGTTTACTTGTACGATTTTCTTCTTACATGCAAGGAAAATAACCATTTTTGCTTAATAAATGTTTGATTTTTTTTTTTTTTTCAAATTTTAAATAATAACGAACGATAGTTTGCACAAAGTGCGAGTACAGCAAAACAACTAGATTACTTTTCAGATTTTTCAGAATCCTAATACACGAAATGTCGGAATTGATAACTTCGAGACCCTATAATACCAAAACTACGTTTAAGTAATAATTATTTTGGCAGGAAAGTAAGTTTACACGACACCTATACGTAGGTATAATAATTAGAAACGAAAAATTGCTGGCCAAACAGCAACAAGTGTATTTCAAGGCAACAGAAAAACCGGACGCAAATATTCTTAGCTATCTTCTAGTACAATTTCTTGTTCAGATAATTGTAGCGTATGGTAAACCACATTGAATAATTTGAGGTTTATATATATATAATTATCGTGTCACAGTGTTGGTTTAAATACTCTTCCGAAACGGCTTAACCGATTTCAATGAAATTTTGTATATACATACGGTAGGTCTGCGAATAGGTTTTTATCTATTTTTATACTCCTAAGTGCTATTGTTTCGTAAATATTTTTTATTTATTTATGTGCCAAAACAACGTTTGTCGGGGCAGCTAGTGCGCGCGTGTGTGTGTATATATATATATATATATATATATATATATATATATATATATATATATATATATATATATATATATATATAGTAAAACGTGTTCATAACAAAAAGTTTCGCAATAGCTGCTGGAAGTAAGGATTTAGTAAAAGTTCAAAGTGACAGAATAATCTCTCCAGCATAACCATGAAAGTGCACGTAAATAGCAGAAATAAGTCCTCTCAGTTTTTTCCCTTTACTTGAATCTCGTAGCTGTGGTGTGATTCCCAGCGGGATGTGCGCCACCAGGTGGAAAATACGAGTCTCGCGTCTCCCGCTGCTAAGAGGAAGGACGGCAGAGGAGCACGCTCTGCTGAACAGACGCTCTACGCCGCCACGACTCTATGTCGCGCCTGGGGCACACAACCAGTGAACGCGCTCCTGACTGACGTGTCCCGTCCTGCTCCACGACTGCCAACCTCTCCCGCCCTTCGTGCCATCGCTGCCAACATAGGCGCGCGTAATGGGAACTTACCGCACCGTGTCAAAACTTCCTTTGCTCACATCCCTTTCTTTAGAATCCTCTTCGCGGACCAAGGACTAGCTCAGCTCACAGAAACTGAAAAATCCTTTAAAATAAAACAATGTAATGTGTTGTTTTCATGTTTTAATATGGTACTTTTAGTCACGCAAGCAGAAGTTCTGAGACTATAAAAAATATTTTGGTCATACACTATTTCAATAACTATATTCTGTACCAGAAAACCAATAGTGATGCTATAAAATATTAAAAGCAAGCCGGGCATGTCTTGGCAAAATACTGATTGACGAAAATTTATTAGGTGCTAATCCCTACATTACAAAAAAAATAGACATACCAGTGATATACATCTCTCGACCAGGTACAAAACACATTAATATATTTCATAAAAATTAAATATTGAATTTACTCCACATAATGTTTAAACATATGTTTGCTCGGCAAATGTTTATAGCTCAGACGGAAAATATGAGTCTCTGATAGTTCTCAGATCTCTAGTTAGGTTTAGGATGTTTTACTGTCTATCAAATATACATCTGCTACGTTGAAATCATAATTATTAAACAAGAATATGAGGTATTAATTTCAACTAACTTGTCAAAAGTTCCGAATGTCTCATGCAGTTTGAGTTCATCCTTAAGAAAGATAAAAAATCTAATGGCCTGTGAGTGACGTCATACGTGCATCCCTCGTTGGCTTGAGGCTTACTACAAACATCTAAATATAAAAAAAAAATTGTTGGCCTCTTCTCAACTGGCACATACTGAAATATTAAATTGTCATCTAAACCCAACTCCCAAGGGTTCCTATCGTTACGTCGGTGGCAGTAAATCAGGCGTCACATCAGGAGGCCTGCCGAATACGTCTTATCACGATGGAAGTTCATATAAGAAGAAAGAAAAATGACACTGATAGCGTCAGTCGAAACAATCGCCTCAAAGAAATAGGAATGTTCTCTTACTTAGAGAAAGAATTACTAAACATACTGATAGGCATTCCTTAAACTGCATAAACCTCTGAGTAACTTAGTAAGCAGAAACATAAATCATTAATTACATAAGGCATATTATGACAAAATTAAAACTATAGGTGCATACATAAATAGTAATTTTAATAGACTTTAACATTAGTTTAGAATTATTCATCCGAAAACATAAACCTCAGTAAATTTATTAATAAAGTAAGTTTTAAAAATACAATTTATACTAATAATTACTTAAAAATAAAATAGACAACTGTAATTCCATTGCAACGCACGAACAACAACGCACCAAATGAACGGTACAGGAAGACATAGAAGACGAACAAATTAACTCACACTAGTTTTTAAATTGTAGATGGCACCACCCACTATTACCGGTATTTACTATCAGAATGAAAATGAATCGTGTTAATTTATTAACGCCGTTGCTTACACTTGGTTGGCTAAATCTCTGGCCTGTTTGACGATCAAGAAAATTGCTAAAATAGAGTCCTGGAGGAATTCGATCAAATACAATTACGAGAAAAAGTTTCAAGTAACCTCGCAGAAATAAATCTCAATTGTTTGTTCAAACGACTGGCAAAACAGACACACATAACGCCCGATACGAAAAATATAAAGTAAAAACACAGGACAGAGCAAACAGAAAGTGACTAAGTCAGTTCAGTTATTGAAAAACTTTCAGTAACAGAAAATTCATAGCTGACTCGGAGACAGCAAAACTATCACCCAACAAAAATAGGTACATGTAGAAAATGTAACTATCTTGTTGTATCCAGGCTTGAAATGCTGCTGGCGGGAACAATTATTTGGTGGTTTTGTGTTTTGTGTGTCTGTTTTGTTTGTTTAAGATTACAATTTTTTAATGTTTTCTAAAGGCTTGTCTCTCGTAAACGCAACTGACCTGATTCCTCAGAGTATAATTTTACAAGGCAGTCGTTTGATTGCCATTCAACATATGATTTGGTTTTTTTAAACAAACCTTAACAAGTGTTGTATACCCATTAACCAATTAATTCTTATTATTTTTCCTTTGCAGCAAGGTTTCTAAGTTATTTTCAAAACGTGTGAGTCAGGCCCTTTTGACATTGTTACTGATGAATATTTCCGGAAATGGTTTTGCGACTAGGATGTTCCAAAATCTTACGAACAGCATCGTTATATCTTTTCTCGTTTCTGGAATGTAAGCAATCAAACTGTAAAGATAATTGTGAAACAAGTTGTATATAACGGTTGTTTTCTCCTCGGTAGGGAGTTCTTGATTATATCGATGGTTAAGAATGGAAACCTTCTATGTCAATTTTCAGCTTTTTTAATGTTACTGCACGGAAAATTTGACGAAATTTGTTTAACATAGTGAACATAGTAAATAAAATTTTAACTAAATATGTTATATCAAGATTACAGCTGTGGATGTGCTCCATACAAAATAAACACTTCTTTTCTCTTTCCTGTGAAATTAAAAAAAATTGACATAGAATGTTTTCATTCTTCACCATCGATATAGTGGTAGAAGTCCCGCGCTAAACGAGTGCCGAGGAACAACTATTGTGTGCGAGGCCATGCTAGCGACATCGGTGACAGCGAGTGAGGGAGGCTGTGACGTCAGGGGAGTGCCGAGGAACAACTATTGTGTGCGAGGCCATGCTAGCGACATCGGTGACAGCGAGTGAGGGAGGCTGTGACGTCAGGGGAGTGCCGAGGAACAACTATTGTGTGCGAGGCCATGCTAGCGACATCGGTGACAGCGAGTGAGGGAGGCTGTGACGTCAGGGGCAACCAGTGGCTGCGATCTAGGAGGTGAGGTATTGGTGAAAGACCATTGCGAAAACAAAGGGAGTAACAGTTCGTGGTGACACGTGACAAACACGTGGAATGACCGAGGAAAACATGCTGGGACTTACGACAAAAATAATAACAAAACAAAAGTGAGAGAAACGTAATAGTTTGAAGGATTGTGGCATGGATATACAGCACGCGACATGTAAGTTGGCGGGTAACGAGCAGGAATGTGTTGCATATATTATTACTACGGTTTTAAATTCGAATGGCTAATTTACATAGGTCGGTTACATTCCGGTATTTATAGGCTACTACGATTTTTTTCTGCAGCGGCCTGCAGCTTGAATTCCTTGTGTGTGCCCTTCACTCAGTAGCTGCCACTCGCCATATAAGCTGGCGCGCTGTGTACTTATTTTAGAGGTGTCATTTTATTGTGTTATGTACACTTGTACGAAGCAAACGTAGGTAGATGTTGTTGTGAGTATCCGTACGTATTAAGTAAATACGTAAATTATAAATATCGTTAATTTCAAACAACAACGCCAACTGTGTCCTTTTAGAAACCCTCAAATTGCATCTTATATTTGTTTTATATTTACCTGATTACAGCAAATACGATTAAAATAAGTAGCCGTTTTCTCAGCCTGTTGTTACAACTCAATAATAAAGTAACAGGTAATTTAAATCGTGTTTTTCTTAAACGTGTGGTTAAGTCTCACTTAAATACATCGTATTCTGAGGTGATACTATAGCACGGAGATAAAGAATTAACTTTTTTCTAAACAATTAATTTGTAATTGTTAAAAACTAAATTTTTGTATATTTAAATTTGTAATGCTTTATTATATTACGGTATTTCCTTTCAGTCAGAATCAGACGACACACAGGATTCATTGACGAAATACGCGTTTCTCAAATGAAAATAAACATCATTGACAAACAATTATTTTTGCCAGATTAAGTATCTAAAACATTTTTGCAAAATATTAATATTTGTAAAGATACAAAAATATTTTTTTACAACCCTGGAAGTTGAAGCATTGCGAAACAAAACTATTGGAGTAAATTTGTTCATAAAATTTTTATACGTCGAAGGTATTGCGATCTTTTATATTACCACAACATTTTTCGTCATATTGACGTGACCAAAGGCTACATACATAGCAGCAGACCTTATCTAGCAAATCATGTTTCACCAGATTCCCATAGCAATGACCTGGAAAACTCTGTTTTATTCCCGTGTAATGTTTGAAGTGCTACTAAATCACAGGATACAAAATTTAATCGGAACCTGTGCGCAAATCACGGTCCCATTTGAAACGGAAGAAAATGTATTGCATTGTCATTGCACCTGAAATAAACCGGCCACGAACTATTATTTGGAAGTGAGGTAAGTTATTTCTGGTTGTTAATGCATTTTCTATTCATAACAGTCAGCATAACATTACTAGCGAATGGCGAATATGTGTATATAGCCCACATATTATAAATAAATAAATTATATATATATATATATATATATATATATATATATATATATATATATATATATATATATATATATATATATATATATATATAACGTAATATGAGAATTAAAAATATTAGTGACAAAGGTTTATTCGAATGTAATGGAAATCTTGTACTCTTAAAATAATTTTTATTATTGTTACATAATACACATTAAGGAATTCATGAGAGCGTTAGAAATATAGAGTATTTATTTTTTCAATAACAAGGTACGTAAAGATCAGACTACTTGTCAAGTCATATGTTGTGTAGGAATAAAGTTTCAGTTTAGATGAATGCATATTTAATTAAATAATAAATATTAACAGACTGCTAATTGATATCACTTTGTCTTAGTATTGACAAATTGATTTCTAGGTAGTAAAATAATGTTGACAGTTACCACAACAATAATACTGTCATCAGAGGATAGCTTTGCTCTTACGGAAGATGAGCTAAGTGGTCGGCGAGCAAATGTCGGCCTCAGAACCTGCCCGTGGCCTTGTCCTTAACGCGCATGTTGTAGTCAACAAGCAAATTACACCTACTAGGGTGTAAGCTATTGAATGTGTTGAAAGTCAGAGGTTTAAACATATACAAGTCTGTAATTTCTTACAAACTAAAGAATTATTTGGACATATGCCATTGCAGCAAGTTGTGTGTCACATAAAAGCAGAGAATACACACACACACACACACACACACACAGACCAGTAAACCAGATAAACATACAAACAAACAGACCAGTAAATCTAATGTAGACTGAGCACCAATATCCTAAGAATGAAACTATTATTATAGCACTTTTTTATGTAATCACATACAATATGACTATAGTTGAACGTCTTGCTAGAAACCCTTCATAATAATCGATATTGGTTCACAATGTACTACGTTCAGAATTGTAAGAGCATATTAAAATTAGACGGTAAATTTGAGTGATTTAAATAATTCAAGCCGTATTGTCGAATCGAATATTACGTTCGCATTTTAAAACAACTAGTTTTCATGCCTTATTTAGTCAGATGTAATAAAAAATAAACTTCTGTTAATGATGAGAATAATGTACTATAGGCACCTATTTATTGCAGACTAAAACTTTGCAATATAACGAACTTTAAACAAGACATTGTTGGAATAGAAAGGAACTGACGAGTCTATTGAGTGGAATATTTCCGCAATAAATCAATTTAAAGCAGCAAAGTCATATTAAAGTAAACAATACCTTGAAATCATTGCTCGAATAAAGCTTATGTTTGTTTACACGAGGTCACCACTATTAAAATACTAGACAACTAGTAGATGAAAAGTCTACAGTCACTCGTTATCATCTGATGATGTGGTCCATGCCACAAGAGAGTAATAGACGTCCTGATGCTCTTCTGGCTCATGGTGGACAATGTTCTGAAGGTCACTCATCTTCTTGCTATTTATTGGAACTTTTTCATCATGTATGCTTTATTGGGAGGTATTTTTTTGCGGTATTAAATTCCCTGAACGTGGTTTGTCCATCTTGAAAACAGCTGTAACAAGCCCGTCAATGAACTGGCGTGCTTTAATGTAGCCTTTATTCTCTTCTCTGTATGATTAATTCCTATATTGTCTTAGAGCAAACATAACCTTGGGGTTGTTTGGTGTAATACTTTTTGCAGATTTTTATAGATACCTGGGCCACCACGTTTTGAAGACCAGTACAAGCTCACCGAGAACATCATTAAGCTGAAAACTACCCACTAACTTTCTTAAATTTTGGATCATTTCATTTTATTGTTGAGGCGTAGAAACAATGTCATACTTGCGGAGCATTCTTTTCACAGTAGCAATCTTCCTGTGACAGGGCAAGAAGATGTGACCTCTTATAGGATAATATCACTCGAAATCGAACTGGCATTGCAAGAGTAAGAACCTAGTGACAGTGTGATTTCGATTTTGCCCCGCATAAGAGTAATTAAAAACACATAACTCTTTGATAGATGCACGCAAGTGATCATTGATATAGTCAAGAAGATAACTGCACACTTCATCTGGTCCCCTCTTGGAAATGCCTTTATGGTAGGTATAAAATATTACAGTATTTGGACCTGAGCCATGTATACATAATACACGGTGGTATAGTTTATGTCAATAAAACATTTCTTGTACTGGCAAACAAGGTAGAGGAAGATTTTGCATATACTAGAAGACTACACCTGCAACATCTTCACTTTCTCTACACTTTTCAAAAACGTCACGTTGCATATTGTAGAACTTTTCAGATCTTATCTTGTGGACTAGCATTTCTGCCACCCATTTTGCAGTTTGATTGAGTGCAGGAGACTTAATTTTAATGTTGACCTCTTCACACGTCACACAGCCTTCAACGTGTGGTCTGCAAAACTTAAATTATTAATTACAATGCTCATCAAAATTCTTCTGGTATTTCTCATACTTAACCATATTTACTAGGTTAGGATGTGCATACAGTGACAGGTAATGCATTTTCTTTACTAACAAAGAAGCATCGCGATTCATAACCTCTCTTGAAGCATAGTGTGATATTTTTACTTCATATATTTTAATGTGTTCATCAATCAGAATGGTCATATTTGCAGGTAATGTGTTTCTTCTGTTATTGTGTATTCCTCGTATATCGTGTGGTGAATGCCTGCTGTGACGAACTGACAACCTGAATATAGTATTATCTGATATAGCATGCAAACTCCGAAAAGCCTTGCGGTGCACTTTATAGCGTGTAGTTCCTTTCTTCACAAAGAAAGCAAATGATGCAGACATCTGCCTTTTTGAATCACCAGGCATTTTTTATCGACGCCTCACAACATTTCCCGCATCAATGAGTCCCATTAAATAAGCTTCGTTCTTTGGTCTCGCACTATACAATGGTAAAATAATGTTATCCTTCTCATCCTGGTTGAACTTCTGTGTAAACATTGCTCGAAATCCACTAATCTTTTTTCTTTGCTGGTACCACGTTCCCTTTGAAATCAAGATACTCCACACATTTCTTCTCGCTAACATGATTTCTCCTTATTAATTTTCACTTTTCTTACATACTTTCTTCCTGTTACTTTGAGGACTGCCCCTTTCTGAACTTGATGACATGGTACTATATGTTTTTAATTACCATATCAGAAACAAATAACCTTTTATAACCTCCACACCAACAAACAATAAAATGTGCTAACAATGTCAATAAGACACCATAGAGCACAGAGCATAGAGTACAGAACCACTCGGGCAAAAAAAAAGCAAGCTTTGCTGGAAACCTTTCTCTTCTCCTCCAATAAGACCAAGCTTTGACCCATGGAGAAAATGTCTACCACAGTAAAATTTTGCTAAAAAACGGAATTGGTTAATTTTTACACTAAGCGATTAAATTATACTTACACGATTAATTTAATTAATTCTTTAACGTATTTCAAGCAACGGTTTACACTTTTTTATTTCAGGATTCAATACCTTACAGATGTCAAACTACATAAGCCGCAACACAGTTGTAAATATTTTTCTACTGCCGAAATAAAATTAAAAGTTCAAAATAACAATTGTGATCATTTGAGAGAAATGAATTTTACAAAAATATTCTTTCCAGTGACTGTCACAATCGAAAAAGTTTACTTATCGTACACAATAATTTTGAAATTAGGTAGATAAATCTCGTTAACTGTCGGGAGAAAGTAAATGTCTATATTTTTTTTAATTTATGTATGTATTTTTTCACTTTCATATTCTTAAGAAAGTTAATTTTCAAAAACTATTATTGTTGCCTTATCGTTAGAAACCCCAAATTTTGATGAAAAGGTTTCCCTCAGCAGTTTGTTTCAGTGCCTTACGTGTATAGATGCAGCCTTGCTTCATTGTTATTGGCAGTGTGTCTTTGTGAATATACGTTTATAATTTCACTACACAAATCGAAATTAGGTTTCTGCGATGCCACATGTTCGTGATTTGCAGTAAAGCGTTAAGACGCGAAACTGTAAAAAAAAAAAAAAAAAAAAAATTCAATCACTGACTATGAAGCTGCTGCGCACGTGAGACGCTGAAACAACGTACTTATCGTAAACGTCGATGAATACATTTAGTAGGTATATACTTAAAAATATTTTTTGGTTAAGACTGCGTGTCGTGTACATAGACTTTATATCTCAATGCTGCTATTTATGTATTTAAAACTATTATGATATATTTTCAGTTCAATTAACTAAAATACATACGATGATTTATTAATGTGCTTTAAGGCCATTTAAAACAATGTTTATACAAGTGAAAATATATGTTATTTGTTTCAAAACAAATGCTGTGTTCATAAGCTGTTTTCTCGTAAGAAGAAGACTAAGAACATCTATAAATCTCCTGCGCTGCCTCCTCCCGGTGTTCTTATATACGAAAAGAGCTTAACGAAAGTTACAAATGGCATCGTTTCCGGGACAAAGCCGACAAATCGTATCGTCGACATAAGCGGAACCGAGATATTTGAAAACATAAGTTAGTTGAATATCTTGAATACCTTTGTTGTTCTATTTCAACAGTTTCTTGGAAATAAGTTTTAAATCACCGAACATCCAACAAAACTCACAAACACGTTTGTAAAATACCAGTATATCACATCATATATTTTTTTACTCTTGCTTACTTTTTATAATAAAACTATGCAGTTTAAGAGTTTTTGTTACTCGGATTTGTTTTATTTACATTTCCGAAAAGCCATCGATATTGTTATATCTTGGCAGAGAATGAAAAGTAGAAACATTTATTTTTTTCTTACTTAACAAAAAAGTATTTTACAAGTACCAATAATTAACGAATTCTTAAAAATTATTGTGTGCCTTGCAGTTTTTAAATAATAGCAAACAGATTTCATAACTTTTCAGTTAAAAGAACTTATCCATATTATTTCTGAAAGATTAACGACACTGTTTAAGATATTTTGTATTATAGGAAAGCTCTAAAGATAATCGAGTGTGTGTTTAAGTATTTTTAAAACTTTCGCACAAATGATGTTACTACTTATTTCTAAGTACACCGTAGATTTGTTTCATCTGAAAAATATACATACATATGTATATACATAAATTAACCATTAGTTTTAACTATCGACAACGAACAACGTCAAAAAAATTAAAACTAGTAATTTTTTAATGTAATTATGTAAACATATCTACGGGAAAAGAAGTTTATAAGACAAACATGCCATATATGTAATTCCGTACATTATTTACGTTTTTAAATTTGCGAAGTACAAAGTAATCATGTTTTTTTAACTTCTGTGAAAATATGAACGTATCCGGAAAGCCCGACCTTCAAACGAAAACAATCGTATTCTCGAAACGTAAATTTATCAATAACAAAGGTTTCTATCCCGCTGTCTGGTAAATTACGTGCAACTGCTTGCTTATTTCTGTCACAGAAAATAATTTATAGCATGGAGACCACTTAAAATGTTAAATAAAATAGTGAGTTCACATCATCACCCGTAGTTGATGTAAATTGTATAAGTGCAATGATGTAAAAATTATCCACAACAGACTCCAGAAAAACTTAAATCTAAACAGTTGATAACTCTAAATATGTGCGTGAGAAACATCGTTTTGAAAGTACGTTATTTACGAAAAAATATTGATAACAAAAACTTACAATGGCATACAATTAACGTAGTTGTTAGTGTGAATAATGATGGCTGATCTCTGTAAAATCTTTAACGCTGTTGTGGTTCAAACGGAGTTGGTTTCACAAGAACAAATAAACGGAAATTTTCGAACAGTCGCATAATACGCGTCTTTCTTTTTTTTTTTTTTTTTCCCCCACGAGCGTGCTACAACTTGCTTAGGTGCTGTAACACCGTTCTCGTGTTTTAAAAGTGACTTTTCAAATCTCTGTGATGTAAACTCTCAATGCAGGAATCACATCTCGACGTGATGGGCGCGATGTGGATAACGCAACTCGCAGCAATTCAACGTCGAAGCTTCTGTGACGACAGTGCGATCGATATCGCGGGTACAACGAGATTTCCGAACTGAAAGTTATTTATATTTTATTCGCGTCGTTGACGAGACAAAGCATATGCAGTGGCTAAAAAAACTACTTTATTTTGTTAGTATTTGCAACGCGGCAAAGAAACTCGTGTTCGCAAGAAAGATAATTCTCTTAGAGTCGCGTCGTGACCGTCATGCTTTTGTAATTCCAGCATAACTGAATCATGTGTCGAGCCACCTGTCTCTTTTGTTACACTTGTTCCAATTCGCCAGAGACTGCTAATCGTCTATGCTACTAGACAAACTTTGAAACGCGTGGAAGTCATATCTGTGTTCAAACATTTGTCCCCGCGACTTTGCAGACTGACATTACCATTCAATTGTTCACTGATAATGACTGTTCTATTTCCTTCTAAAATTTTTATAACGCCCATTTAATTAAATGCCAATTATATCATGTGTTTCCTTTACCATCCAAAGTGTGTAATTTTTAAGACGATGTAAAAATAACGAAACATTTATCAGTATTTTAAGAGTAAATATTAAACGCCGTATGAGGGTGTGGCACACGAAAAAAAAATATTTCAATAACAACTATACAATTTTTTTTCGCTTAAAAAAAGCAATCATAACAATAGTTTCTGCTTACATTTCAACCAAGTAGCGTTTTTAAGGTTGTAGACCCACGAAGTGTTACTGCTACTTAAATTAAGACCCACAATAACTCTCCGAAAGTCACAATTAATTTTAAATCAGAAATGTAACAAATATAAAAATGTAACAAATATAAATCTGTCAGTTAATGTGACTTCCTTATAAACAAACAAATAAGAACATTCTTACTTATTAGTTGCAGTGTGTGCGTCCATACTCCTACAGTAACAGATCACGATCACTCTTTGCTACTGACGGGGATCCCCCTTAATTCACTTGTTGACTTCTTTCTTCCGCCCAGGCAGCTGCTCCATACTTGCAGAATCAGTTAGTAATTACTACAATAGGCCTTTGCACAATACATTTCAATCTCGTTTCGCCCTCGTGCTCGGCTATTCACTATTATTATGTCTTGGCCCCACACAAGATTCCAAAATAACATGCTCTCTATTGTCAATAAGTCTATTGGTTCAATTTATCAATCAAGCTATACTGTTCCCATTTGACCAGTTCATGTCCCGGCACAAGCATACGAGTCGCCCATTTAAGTTCGTTAAAGTTCATATGCCTTTACAGGAATGTTTATAGTCTCCCCTTACACTAATGACTGCCGTCATTTGATAGTTCCATTCAAAACATAATAGTTACTACAATTCGTATTGCGAGGTTAACTTCCTAAACTTCCATTTCAATCTTACGTTGAATAACCCAAAAACCTCCCAATAACTATTGTTATAGTTCAAACATACAATTTATTGTAGTTGCTGGCGATCGAAGTCCTTTGATGCGTCCTCGAAATACCATGGCGTCCCAGCTCCATAGTCCCACTTACAACCATCGTTATTGTGCATCATGCAGAATTAATGAACACGCATAGCTGCTTCATGTCTCTACGATGACCAGGTTTTAATCCACGATGTTTGTCGGGAAGCGCGGAGTCCGGGACGAAGTCTCATACATACCCTGGAATGGGCAACCTCCTTCTTCGAAGTCTGCTCAGCAAGTAACTCTCCACTCTGTCTGCTAGCCAGCTCACGTCGAGCCTTCAGGGAATTACGTCATAGTCACACCGCTCCTGTTGGCCCGCTCGGAAAACGCAACGGAAACAGTTCGTCCAAAATAGCAATATTCAGCCAGCAAAGCACAGTGAGACAAACAAATAAATACTCTGAATCCTTTCCAACTGTTAGACAATGTCTTAGCTATCGTAAGGGATGCACGCCCCTATGCTCAGAATTCAAATATGTCTTATGAAGCTTGAGAAAAGTCCATACATAGTAGCCGAAGCATTGGGAAAAGTTATTTAGTCGGACACTAGCTGAACCCAGCTGACAGCACCATTAATCGCCTTCCCGAGTCTTGCACACAAACAACCTATACTCAGGTATCAGCAACTTGTAATATCGAAACACCGCCTACTCATGTCTATTATCAGTCTTAAACAAAACGTATTCTTGATCTGAGCATACCAGACAGTCTTTAACACAGTGTAGAATACTTCTAATGCCAAAAAACGTGTGTATAAAACTTTAGTCCTCATTGCACCCTGAATTTACTCTCTCACGAAACAAGGTTACAAGTTAACTAACTAGAGTATCAAAATACGCATACACAGAAAAGTAAGGAGGCACATCATGACAAAATACATAGTACCTTTACTTTATTATTGCTTAAAATATATTCATAAATATACATCAATATGTCAGTACAAGTATAGTGACACTAGAGGTGGCACAAGGTAGACAATTTTTTAATTACTGCACATCTGTATGTTTGGTTTGGGAGTAAAATTTACCAGTAACCTGTTTTGTTAAATGCGTAAAATAATAACTGATCAAAAATTTGAGAAAAACTATTATTTTTTAAGTAACACTTAATCATTATTCTATTTTGACTTCAAATAATGTGGAAATTTCAATTATCATTTCAAGCTGTAAATAATCGTTCACGTAAACATTAAAATCTCTAACAAGGCATCACATGCATATTCCGTTTTAATTTATTAAATAATCTAATGAAATATCACTCGGAAATTAGAATTTGTCCTCATTATTTAATTTATTTCTGGTTTCAGAATCGTCTTAAAATATACGTAGTTTATGATACATAATATATCTAAATCACGTTGGTTACATTATATAAGTCATAGCAATTAATAATGAACTTTCAACTTAAAGTTTACAGAGAAGTACATTTTATAACGAGAAAAGTATTCATAAACAGTAGGCAGGATGTGTACTTTCGAAATTTTCGAACGTTCAAGAATGTAGCCTGCAGCTCGTTATGTCAATATTTAATGAAATTATGTCCACTCCGATAATTTATTTACCCATTGGATACAGTTGTTGACGTTTCCAATAAACAGCTACGTGCCTGGAAAGTGAATAGCACGTCAAAAACCTGTAAATTAATTAAACTCTCCGCTGAGTCGGGTGCAACCCCACTGAACTACTATTAGCCTCGAGATGGCTGACATTTCCAGTTTCAATAATTAATGAAGGACAGATATTTAAATATTCCTGTGTTGACATTTATTGCTCTCATTTTCATTACGTGTCGCCACCTAATGATTATTCACCTCGTGTAATGAACACGTAATTACTAACCTAAATACCATAGTTATAAATTGACTTTTAGAGTGACAGTTTGTACAAATTAAAACATATGTGTCTTTCATCCTGAATGGTCTGCGTTTCTCGGTGCCAATATTGTGTATGTCGTGTTACTACTAGGTAACTTACAGTGCCCAGGCTCAAGACGCCAGGGTCCACTGTGGCCGAGTGGTCAGATCACTCGCCTCCCACCAAGGCGATCCGGGCTCAAATCCCGGCGGGGTCGGTCCCGGATTTTCGCATGTGGGAATCGTGCCGGACGATGCCGCTGGTAGGCGGGTTTTCTCGGGGATCTCCCATTTCCCTTGCCCATTCACTCCGGCGCTGCTCCACACTCACCTCATGCCATCCCCACCATCGCTAAAGACCTCGATGTTAAACGCTGACCAATATATCTTCATTCACTCGCTCAAGATGCCAGCCTGGATTAAGACTGCACTTCAAATGCGTTGCAGCAAGTTCAGACTATTCTCTTTATGACGAAACTACTAAACGCGAATTATATTTGTATATATACGAACAGAACACACACTTTTAAGTATGTCCCAATAGTGTCAAAAATTCGGTCCTTTTATTTGAAATATCATTTTCGGGCCCCTCAAAATGGCCAAAAATGGGTTTTGCAGACAGCCGTATCTGTAAAAAATAGCAACCGGATCCGAAAAACACAACTATAGAAACAAGTGTTTGACTTTGAACTATCATAGCCACAAATAAAACAATGCGGTCGCCGCATTAAAATACGTAGGAACAATTATAATAGTGAAGCACTGCACGCCAGCTGAGTAGTTTGCGCATAGAGTCGATAATGCATTAAATACGTCGGCCAACGACAACCTTACAGCCTCTGCCTCACACACACATAAACGCAGCGTATCTAGAGAGACCCCATCAGTGGTTCTGAAGCCAATGATCCCTGCAAGTTTCGTACCGACAAACTTCAACCGAAGCTTGAAGGTTTCTGACATCTGATTAACGAAATCCTGATGAAGTTTTTATCATGATCTATTGTATTGATTTAATAAGTAATATCCTACCTATATTATAACCGAAACATGCTTAGAGACAATTCTACAGGGCTTTCAGTGTGGAAAGGTTAGTTGTTATTAATGTATACAGGTTTACGAACAAAATATTTAAGAAAAGAGACGGATGATTCTTAAAATCTGTTAGGGGAAGGATAGCGCCTGGTGCTTATTTTAAGAAAACAATTCTGGCAGTATATCTGAGATGTTTCAGAAAATCACGAAAATCCTATTCCAGCATGGTTGAATGTGAATCCTTTTTTCTACCAATGCACTAGCTTAGTTGATTAAATCTAGAAACAAATTAAAATTAATTACTGTAAATTATTGCTAGGGGTGATCTTAACGTCTTGATGACGGGTTACCGTTTACAACGACACAAAAATGTTGTTAATTTCGTCAACATTAAGAGATGTACGTTTAAAACTTTGACATATTTTCAGGATACTAAACAAACTAGGAAAAGACTATTGATACTAGACACGTGACAGAAAAGTTGTATAAAATATTTAGGTTGGTGGTCTGGGTGAATGAATTTCGCGGGTTCGAGATCAAGTAGTGCGGAAGTGATAAGGGTGACACAGGATGCGAATCACGCCTCACAGTAGCCTCTAGGCGCAAGTTGGAGAACTAGTGTGCAGACTTCTCGTCCATATCTCACCTCTTTGATACACCCCATGATTGCTCTGATATTTAATAACGTAATATTATAAACAATGTGTATTGTACACGCACATACCTTCGTAGAGATTCCGCACAAAAATATCATACTTGAAATAGACCGCGAAAAAATCAAATTTCGTGACTTTCAGAAGAATTATCTCAAGAGTTTACTGGAGAGCCTAATATTTCTCCTCTACTACACGTTTGAAGCTAAGACCCTATATTTAACTACATCAGCAATCTTATGGTGAAAAACGCAGTTTCCAATGCTTATAAGTGAAAAGTCCCTCGTTTCCTTTCTCGTTGATAGACGCCATAGAACCCAAGAAATTGCTACTCCACAGTTTGTTCTTTCAGTCGTTATTTACCGTACCATGAAGAAAACATATAACAAAAAATTACGGTGATAGAAGGTTATTGTGAATTGACATTAGGTACCCAGACTACGAATTATCTTAAATTGTAACATGCATTTCAACCCAATATTTCCAGATCCAAGGAATAGAGGAGTGCTTCGGTAGTCTGACAACTAGGCTATTGTTTTCAAAATTTTTGTATTTGTTCGAGATGTGGTTTTTTGTTGTAGACATACATTGTGACAAAATTTTACTGTAGTGAAAAATGTTTAGCTTTTATATTTTTTTTATAATGGTATGTCAAAGTTCAAATTTGAATTAAACGGTTTTATGCTTCTGAAAAAATTCACACTGAATAACGAAGCTATTGTCTACAAGGTCTACTACATAAAATCCAATAATAATATATATTTATGCCTTAAAAATATTCTTGAATTTTGCAAATTAAATTTTTTACATTGAACAATTTTTAACTACGTTTTCTTTTTTTACGTTTAATATAAGAGACGTATAATGTAGTACAAAACTGAATCACTAAAATGTACGTATGTTGTCTTGCTGTGCTAATTAACAACTTTTCCTTACACACTCACACGGTGATAGAAACAATTTGTTTGTAGTTCAAAATGAAAATAATTAACATCAAATTTAAAAATAAAATAACTTTCAATAGCGTGGTCAATTTCCCAGCTTTAATTATACTTATTTAGAACTTAAATTATTTCTGGAAAATGTTATAAATTAATTGAACACTTGACAGAATACCACGGAGATGAAAAATTATGCTTTGGCCTTGTAGTGTCTGCTTACTTGTGATTTCACGTGTATTTTAAACAAATTTCTTAAAACAGACTGCGATATATATACACACACATAAAATAATTTGTCATGCTAGGCATTCTAGTTTGATTTTTAATAATATTAGGTAATATTCCAAAGACCACGAAAAGAAAACCACTTATGTAGAAAGTACATCTGTTGAATGTTTGTGCACTGAGAATGTTAGTAATATAAAGGTAGACATGAAATGTCAAATAATACTCTGTGCGAAAGTAAGAGAATAAAATCAAACAGCATTTTAAAAACGTAATAACTTCTGTAACTGAACCGTCAATTTTATGCCTGCGTAAACACAAAGCAAGATTCATATATATATATATATATATATATATATATATATATATATATATATATATATATATATATATATATACTATGCATCGTCGAAATACTGTGTAAAAAAAGCCTCCATACTTGTTTCTGTCAATAAGATCACATAGTTATTAATTCATAATTAAATGTCATATTCTTAGATATCTTGTTCGTGTCCATGTAAGTCATTTTGTGTTGCTTTGACAAAACATTTAGGTGGTACATGTTTGACAAAATTAATAAAAAATTAAGGTGTCGGTCCAACTATAGCAGAAATTCCAAGTCAAACAACACCAAGCGTGGACAATAAATAACCTAAGACTGGTGTTGCCTAGCGGTGGGCGTATTATACTTGTGTGTCATCTTGCGGTGGACGGACTATACTTGTCAGTGGAGATCACCCCCGCCCTGGGTCACATGAAGTTTGCTAGCGGACAAGAAAACTTTCCCAATTAAAAGAGTGAGGGAGTATAACTGGTTGCCTAGAGTCCAGGCGGTCACAGCTAGGCCACACCGCCACGGGGGAGGCCCTGCAGATAAACATGAGTAATCATGGATAATATTGTGTAATTACTACATGGCTCAGTGCAGCCAACAGAAATCAACTAATGAACCCACATAACCAGGGGCGCATCAGTGGTGAAGATGAGAGAGGAAGAATTTGAAGATGCTGCAGCTTAAACCCCTCCCGGCAAAATGTGTTTCAAAATAATATGGTACAGTGCTTACACACGTTCATTGATCATATTGTGTATTATCGGCAAGAAGTCCAAATGCACGTGTATTAACTTCAACGAGAAATTACTTCCACACTTTCAGTTTAGTCGATCAATCTTGATCCCCATTCTTCCTGAAAAACTATAATGATGCCCTCGTTTGGGGCAACTGATATTTTTTCTCCAGTATTTAGCGACTTTATTTATTTCAATTTAGAATATCTTAGTTTATTGCAGATAATAAACGTGTACTGTTACAGTGTGACGTGGTAATTGCATGTGTTGAGTCGCTGTAACAACATTGTTATTTGTATAACCAAGTAAATGACATATCCATTTAAAATACACGTTGAAGTAAATTGTGGGTATTGTGCTTCGGAAAATAAGTTTTCTCGCGAAAAAAATTGGTATCCTTAAAGAGAACCTTAAAAATTAAACAAATAACATATGATAACAGCGGCATTCACAGATATTAAGTATAAACAGATACGAAATAGTGTAACGTTGTAACATTGTAATATAAGGGGGTCTATACTGTAAATGTAGAAATTTGCCATAAAATACGTATTTGTACACTAATAAAACTTTCAATAACTTTATGATTAACATTCAATTCACGGTATTGCCAATGCCATTCCAATTTACATAATACTGAACTTAAAAATATACAAAAATCTCAGCATGAGATCCCAGAAACGTGTATGTTTTTAACACTCCCCACGAAATTAAAAAATAAATAAACAAATTCCCAATTTCGGGAGTTAAATGTTTTCTAAGATACGAAAAATATTTGTTAATTTGTAAGTTACAGCCTGTAAAATTTAAAGCCAAAAATATCTAACATTAGTATGTATAAACACGTCCCTATAGACCATTACCTAAATAAAAGAAAGCCAATAGTTCCTAAATAGAGGCTCATCGCTTACGAATATAGACACAACGTCGTTAGCGGCAACAGGAAGAATGTGGATGTTGGTATCCCTGTTGACTCCCGGGTATACCGGATGTTTCTGAAATACTTTTCAAACTTCGCTGATAGGTTCCTTACACCAAAATAAGAAATTAAGGTTAATGTAAACATATATCCGATAACCATTAGTTTTTTAGTGTTATAAGGTAATTCGTTTTGTAAACTATCATTCTATAATGTTATCTATAGCAGATTCCCTAGTTTGTATCCTCCAACTAGCATTGGTGAATGTGTAATACACAGATTTGTATCCTCTACGGCAAAATGTTATCAAGGAAACTTGTTTAAATTTGTGAATAATCTGTTCATAAAATTTTATTTGTATTGTTTTGGAGTTGTAACCTTGGCAAGATCAGGATATCCTTTTAGTGAGCAAGCTGATATGATTTTTATGTATGGTCGCGCGAATGGCAATGGACGTGAGGCTGCACGGTTGAATCAGATGGCATTTCTTGACCAAAAGCAGCCTAGTCACCTAACAGTTGCTCAACGACTGTTTACAAAACTAATTATTTTGCAACACATTGAACATTTATTAATATCTCGAAAACTAATGGTTTACGGACATACGTTTATAGGGACATTTTTCCTTGGCTTGGTGTAAGGAACCTACCCTCGAAGTTTGTAAAGTATTTAAGAGTCATCCTGTGTGTGTCTGTATATATAGATATACATACACGTATAATGTGCCCCTAAATAACGTATACCTTATATGCGCTATGTATATGCACATACAGTGAGTCATTTTTATATATATTATGTCAAATCTTTATTTAGACATGTAGGCCTAGTATTCCCTAAAGTTACAAGAAGAGAAAACATGTTAGCACTGTACCGACAATATGTCTGGCCGACAATTTCCACAAGTTTGGTTGGAATTTGTTGTTAGCTGGAGTAGATAATGCAGTAAAAAGAAATTACTCGCCTCCCACCAAGGCGATCCGGGATCGATTCCCTGTCCCGGATTTTCGCATGTGGGAATCGTGCGGGACAATGCCGCCTTTCAGTGGGTTTTCTCGGGGATCTTTCATTTCCCCCACCCCTTCACTCCAGCGCCGCTCCATACTCACATCATGACACCTTGCATCAGCACTTAAGACTTAGATGTACAGCGCTGACCAAAATGTCTTCACTCACTCACATTAGGAGGATGAAGTGCCGGATTATACATAACGGTATTAATCTTGTGTATGGTTATAAAAATGTAGCTTTGGTGTTGACGATAGTCCAAGACGGCCAATTGCCAATCTACTATTAAGTTTGCCGTCATGAAAGAGTGGGTTAGTTATATCAATTTACTTTATACATTTGGGTGTAAATTTACGTTGCAATTTAATTAAATCATATCGTTGTCTAAATTTCAGTAATATGTTCACTGTTTTAATTTAACCTAGAAAATTTTAGCTAAAGATTACTCACTGAAATAGCTTATACGAATTTCGTATTAGTCTAAATTGTATTGCTCTATGACTTTATTTTTAGTATAGTACTCTATGCGTGAAACACTTTAATCCCACTCTTTAATTGACACAGGGAAAAATTAAAACTCCTTATATTTTGTTAAAATTTACTTGTGCTCTAAAGTAGTGTAATCATGTACGCATACATACAAGTTTATCAAACTATAGTCATAGGATAAACAATATTTTTTTTTGTTTGCTTAACCACATGAATATAGAGAATAATTATAAACTATTGCCTTTTCATTATAAATAATTTTGTTTCCTTTCCAGTGGAATTATTTTACAATTAGTACTATGTCGTATGTAAAAGACTCGACATTGCAAAAATTTTAAAATGTTGGGGAATCGATTATAGGCTGTATTCGATGAAGTGACAAAGAAATAAAAAAATGTGTGCTCCGTATTTTTTAAATAGCAGAATGCGAATTGTTCACGTCACGAAATAATTTGGTAGCAATTATTGTTCTGCGATTCAGCGAACCTGCCACATCAGCTAAGCGACGTTGGGAATATCACAACTGAAATTTCTGCTTTAAAATGAGAACGATATGAATGGTTAAAATATATGTATAGTACACGGACAGAATAAAAAAATAATAGTATATCAATAGATACATTTTTCTTCAATTTTCTTTAATTTTATAATATTCTACAGCACGTATACAATTTAACACGCTAGTATTAAATATACAATTTTCTGTAACATAAGTTTGTATTTTAATCAACGACGTATTGCATCTGTTTTTAATTATATAAATGTTTTATTTTGTAGATAACATTTTACGTGAGTTTATAACTATCCATTCAGTGAATATGAATTTACTCACAGTTCAGTAAAATAAGTTTTTTACACTCCGAACCGAAATTAATACAATTTCCGTCTCGGATATTGGTATGTATAAGAAAACTGTGTTTGTAATGAATTATGTTAGCCCCTTATTAAACTAGGCCTACTAATTTCTTAATGTATTTTATAATGTGTACATCTTTGAACACCGTGCAAGACCAAACAACTCCTTTCCTACCCCTCTTCTTCCCCCTAAAATTTTTGACAGAAATAATAAAAGCATTGTTGCACATTTCTCAATTACGACTTCTATTCGCTCTCAAAAATGACTGTTATTTGCAAAATTGCCGACAGGTAAATGTCTGTTAATTCCACAATGAATTTTTTCTATGACAACACGCAAATGCCTAAGTTTAGGTTTATTATTCTGATCAACTGCCACAAAAAAAACCGGAAACTTTAACAACAATTTAGTTTTAAGCATGTTCGGTCTGAGTAACAAAGATTATTTTGGACTTTGAAAATCTCATAAAGATTCTTCTTTCGTTCTTAACATGGTGAGTTTTAAATTGTTGCAAGGATAATGATATACTCATGCAGGATATATATTAATATAAACTGTACATGCAAGGTTTAAGTGTAACCTGACAAACCTAAAGTCGCATACATGCACACAAAGTTATAGTAAGATAACAGCTCTATGTAAAATACATTAATGTACATACTAGGTTCATGCCATAAAGCAACCTTGCAGGTCAATATATTCTACGTATCTATCTATTCATCATATTCCATAGTTTCTGTCACACCTGTCAGGCATATAAGATCTTACAAAGTCATTACATCATAAGCTGCGTGTGTGCGTGTGTGAGGGCACATCGATAGAGCGCCAATAGTGTTGTTTACAAGCGTACGCAATGTATTATCACCTCTGTGCCAATGTAATTAATGATAGGCTGTACTGTACTATTACACTATTAATATATTAAGCGGCAACCGCATTTTTTTGTTGGAAATTGTAAGTCGGCCTTGGAGAGTTCCAGAGCTTTCACAGAAAGAACCGTTTTATGGTGATTGCAAAATGTTTTGTTAATATGGACCTCACAAAATATATTTGCAGTGGTAACAAATTTTCTTGGTAATCACTGGAAAGCATTATTGACGGCAACAAAAAAATTTAGTGGTCACCACAAAAAATTTTTGTGTGGTCCACAACGACAAAATATTTTGTGGTGACCAGGAAATATTTTTTATATAAGGCGCAGAAGCACGCAGATTAAAACTGACAGATATTGTCAAAGTCTATAAAATTCTGTACATTGAAAAAAATAACCAGTTTTCGACGAGGTTCGAGAAAGTGGCGTCATGTTGTAGATGTGCCCTAACACCACTCAGCGAAATGGAAATCTGAACAACAATGTGTTTGTTTATTGTTCCTGAAAGGTAGGTCGTTGAAGATTGGAAAATTATGTACATTATGTATAAAGTTATTAAAGCACGTTCTAAAAATTTGTACGAACGTGTTTTTCAAACGTGACTTTACTATAATATTTCAAACTTGCAACAAAAAAAAATGTGTTGGTACAACAAAAGCGAAATTTGTATGCCATTTTAAACTACAATGACACGTAATCCTTTACCTTCTGAAATCCTTAGGACACCTTTATTTTGTTCGCGCGCACGCTTACGTCAAAGGGGAAAACAATAAAATACACCCCATTCATATGCAACATCCCTTTGCGTATTCACGTTATATTCACAAGGCAGGGCGTTGTACGCGCCACAGGCACGCAACAATAAATCTCAATAAACATTGTTCTGTAGCTACAAATCATGGACGCACCACGTCCGATAGTCCACCTCCAAACCCTCCTCTTCCCTCCCCTCCTTCTACACAGTCCTTTCCAGGCCGGTAGGAATTCTGCGCGTTCCCGTCAGTAGGGCAGCGATTTATCGATTCCCAACACGAGAGCGTCCCGATCACTTGTGCATTGTGAGGCCGGCTTCCGGCCCGCGCGAGTGCGAGGTATCGATAGTCCCGAGGTGCGCGGGAAGCGCGCGATAAATTTGAATCTCTCCGGAAACGAGTAACGATTTTCGTCAGCTTTATTAACGTGGCATTGGGAGAAGTACGAACTAAAATATATACCACCGTTATTGATTTTTCGTTGATGCACCCGCAAACAGTAAAACCGGCCTATGCAATTGTTGGGATTATTAAGAAACTTTATAAATCACTGTAAACAATGCGCTGTTGTTCGAGACCAGGGCAATTAGACTTTGATGTTTTAATAAACATATCTACTTACACATTTATTGGTAGTCTCTTGTTCATTAACAGTCTTCCCTGAGCGAAATCCTTTTTACGGTTTTTAGTAAGAGAAGCCGTGTTTTTTCGTTAAGTAAGAAGTTTTGAAATGGCCTATGCAGTAAACGGATCGTGCAATTACCAACTCAGACGTTTAAATATCACTCTGTATTTTAAGAAACTTACGGTTTTAGAGTTAAGTCTAGCTACCAGTGCGTGATTAAAAAAAAAAAATATATATTGAATCCAAATATACGTATGATTAGCGGTAGTAATTATTTTTTTTATCCATTCATAACAATAGCCACATCAGTAGAAAATCATTTTTCATACGGTATCGTCCTTGAAACTTTGAGAACTGTTTTCCGTATTGTGAATATATGTCTACGCCGTCAAAAATTCAAATGTGAGGAATATGAGTTCTTGTGGGCAATTAAATACTTTTCAGGTGTATAATGCGTTTTCAAGGATAGAGTCTTTGTTTTACTGAGTTGTTTTTTGCTTATGTTTGTTTTCAATACTTGTCTTCATAATTCTCAATGATAAAAGTATAAATAAATACATTTAAAACTGTAGCAAAGTTAATTAAATAAAAATTAATTGGTAAATGAAAGCACGAAAGGATCGAAGTCAAGCAGGGCTTATGAAACAGTTGAGTTCGCCGCGAGCACCACTTGAGAACCGTAAGGTCGATTATTGAGGAAGACTGTGACAGCGCGCGCCCACCTGTGAACCTTATCTACAAGGGCGGAGCTCCGCCCAACCCCGCCTTATTCGCCTGAGGCTCTATCGAGGCGACTAAACCCCGGCCGTAAATTACCAGGCGCGGGAGATAGTACACGTCGGGACGTCATCAAGATAACAATGCCGGCGCTTTCACAGCGCCGCGTCTCTCGAAATAGATGGGGAAAATCGAAGCCTCCTTCCTGCCCCCCCCCCCTTTTGTCCTCTCTCTTGGGGATATAGCTGATAAGCCAGGGTGAGATCTACTAGAGGGCAGGTTGGGTCCGGTGCTGTTCGAATCCGCCGTCTGCAATTTAGCCATATTTCCTCTAAATGTCCTTAAAGTAGCTTCTCTACCTGCGCTGTAATGTGCTGCTCAGAGTTGCAATTTATCTTTTTTTTTAATGTAGCCAATGAACGTGCAATTAACATGAACATACTGCTGCCACTTCCAACCACGGGTAGGCTTAGACTTCTACTGACGGTTTGCGTATACGTCCATACACATAATAAATTCAATAACTTTTCAAAACGATAACAAAAGGCATAATGCGGTAATATTTTCTTTAATCATACAACCGTCGTAGAGCTTTAATGACTAGAGATTAGCCAATATTCGAGGCTTTATGTAAAAAATAAATAATTTTCCTAATAAACATTACTCCCATAGCAAATATACAGTATTTCAAAACGGTATGCAAGAGATTGTGAAAAATGATACCAAGGGAAGAGATACATGTTTGTATTTGTATTTGTATTTATTTATTTAAACAATCAATTACATAAATACGTGATATGGATAAGTCCTTGATCCCCTTGAGCAGTGCTCCAGGTGGGGATCTGTTACAAAATTCCTACAAGTTGTCGGCGTTTGACGAGGACGCAACAAAGCTAATATGACATTTATACAGAAACAAACACTTTACAAAACAACTATGTACATCAA
>PNEQ01040312.1:27350-52759 GCA_003012365.1 Medauroidea extradentata | reverse complement strand
GTAGAGGGAGTATACTCTATACAGCTGCATACGAAATTGTGTGTTCAACATGTGTCACGTGACTTTAGTGAAATATGCGCGGGAGGTTTGAAATAACATTGAGAGAAAAGATAATAATTGCTTAATAATCACAACTATGTTGGGTTATTTTGGTTCCTTATGAATTTATGAACTAAGGAGAGTATACTACCATTTTATCGCATAGTATAATTGCGTAGACATTTCAGAACGACAAATGTAAACAATGTCGCCACATTACTGTTTTCCTTAACCCAGCTGTTTTTAGTAAAAAGTAAATATTAGCTACATACTTACTATAAAGTTTTGAACCGAGATCTCTGTGACACCACATGACTAAATATATATTCTGGAAGGTACGCCATGAGTTTCAAACAACACGACTGCATTTTTACGCCAAGAAAACATAAATAAAAACACCAATTCTCAAGACCATGTTGGACACACATTTGTGACGTCATGCTCCCTCTACTATGTATTACCTCTATGGCCTGAACTCAATACTGCGCTGCAATGTCGGAATCCCATAGAGAATTTATCACATTGATATGTTTATGTGAAGGCTAGTCAAAAGTATTTGTATATTTCATGGAGAATGTATTTTAGTCTGCTATGTAGTGTATTGAGTGAATCTAGTGAAGAGAAATGCCGCGACCACTTTTGTTATATGTAGATTGGATGTATTTAGCTGAATAATGTTATTATTTGCCCTGAGGAAGAAATATATAGTATTGGCAAAGTTTCACGATGTAATGTGTGAAGAAAATTAACATGAGGGCGACGGCAACGCTGCGACGATAAACGGCAAGCTTAAGGCGAATAAACATGCACAAATCCTATAACAACGCAAGATGGGAACACACGAACGTATGATATCTATTGTTGTAACCTACAGTGGTAGATTTAAACCTGCCTATTACTTCGTTTGTATTGATGTACAGACATCACAATAATTTGATTGGTGCCTAACCCGCATAAACTTGAATTGGATAACACTGCACAACACGTTTATTATTATTTCAGCCACAAACACGATTAAGGTTGAAGGAAATTTTCCCGTCTAACCAATTAAAAAAAAATACTACGCCAGCTAAACAAGTGAATTTCGACGATAAACGATAAACTCTCTGTAAAACTATGTACACTCTTAAGTTAAGTGAGTGATGTAGTTTCGTAACGCCTGTAACATTTAAAATGTTCACGTTGAGTGCAACGAGCGAAGCAACGCAATCGCCACCACAGAAGTGATGAAGCCAACTGCCCAACGGTTCATCGCGAATGCAGAAGACGAATGCAGGACATCGCCAAGCAAGACCGGCAATTTTTTTTTTTTTTTTTTTTTTAAGTATGAGATAATAACTGAGAACGTTTGAACAGTGCCGACGAGACATTCGTACTTTCTTTTGTTTGAAATGTTGTATTGTCACATTGTTTCAAGTTTAGTTTTTGCACTCCAACTTTGATACGTTTAAAAACTTGAGGGGGCATTATGTGACAAATAAGGTTTGCCCTTTGAGAGTCAATGTTTTATTTTATTTATGTAAGGCGATAATGTTTTGTTTATTTCTCGTGGCTATGTATCTTTCTAAATTTTGTTTTATCTGTGTCTGGCAGCTTTGTCTATGCCGAGGGTTAATATGGAGAGGAAGAAAAATATGTTTTGGAATGGAGTAACTTGATTAACCTCGTTGTTGTCTTGCCTGGATTAAAAGAAATTGTAATTGTTTAAAATGATTTTTTTTTTCATCATCAAATGTGGCAGGAAGATTGAACGTCGGGAAGGCACATCTAGATCAGTTAAGTGACGTGTAAAGTTTAACCAATCTTACACTAAAACCCACACTTCAGCCTCTCACTTACATAACAAACGTATTAGCCTACATTTGTTTTACTCATGGATACCCTGACAGAAGGAGTCGTCTTTATGCTTGACGGGACTGAGTTACTGCCGTGGCAATTTTAATTTAAAATTATTTATACATGTAGTGGAAATGTTTCCAGTTCTTATTAGTATTCACTCGTCAAATATTTTAAATGCAATAAACAACGTTAATGGTTATTTTGATAGATACCCTGCCAACACAATGTTTTGTTGTAGAAAAGGGTAAATGCACTAGTCCTGGACTCGAGTTTGCGTTTCACTAATTGTTTGTGAGCTATGATTTTATTTTGAATATGCGGTAACAATAATATTGATAGTTCATTTTGAAGTTTTTTGTTTCCCTTTTGGCTAATATTATTCTTGAGATTGTAACAATGTTTGATACATAACCAAGTTTACAATTTTTATTTTAAGGGGAAAATGGAAGGTGTAGGATCACGTATCTGAATACCTACAGAGACCACAGTGCTCGTTATTTCAACAAGAAATCAATCGTGTGGACAATCCTATACCCCATACTAATTGAAAATTAGAGAAAGCACTTCGGTGGCTCTCATATCCCTAATTCATCAAGGAAAATTATGGAAGACAACAACACTAAGAAATAATGAATAAATTAACAAACAAATTATCAATTTCATAATTAGCATATCACATACAAATAAACGATAAACAACTAATTCAACATTAAAACACTGAAAATTGTAAAACAATGATATCTAGACATGATAAAATTACTCAAGAAGAAGTACATAAATTTCCCATCATTGCACCAACAATTAATAGAATGATTTGCTCGAGGCAACTTCTGGAAAAGTGATTGTCGCCTCTCATTGGTTTATTTACTTGGAATCACTATTTGTGTTTAAGTACCTCACCATGAATACACACATCTGAGTGAGTAGCAAAATAGGCTGGAATAGAAAACACAATTTAACCCCTTTAGACAGCAGATCTTCTTTCAAGACAAATAAGCAGTAAAATTATAACCACCCAATCAATAAACAGCTTAAACAATGCCAGCAACCTGTACAACTTAAGTCTGAAATATTGGCTGTCATGGTACTCAACAATAGAGAAATATGTTAACCTGGATGTACAGAATAGTCATCATCAATGCTGCAGAACCAATTAATACAATAGACAATACACATGACACAAAACACTTGAATCAACAAATACAACATGATAATAAACCCTTGAAATAAATGTGAAAATAATTGTAGAGACACAGACTTGCATTGCAGTGAATCTTCTCCTAACATCAAATTATGCAGTTAACAAACATCTCAGTACTACTTTCCTCACAACTTAGCCTATTTCGTAAGATAGGTTTTCTTGATCATGTGCATATTTTACACTTGCTTAAGCTTGCTGAATGCAGGGTACTTTATAAGCTCGTAGTTGAGTTATATTGTAGGAGCCTGCTTCTTTGCCTTCAATAGTCTCTAGAGCATAACAGTTATTTCTTATCACTGACTTCACTCTGAATGGACCTTCCCATAGCCGGCGAAGTACCAATTCTCCAATAATAAACTTATTTATTCTTGATATCTTCTGGTACTTTTTACGTTTCTCAGCGGAAGAAATCATTCTAGCTCTTACCAAACGTAAAATTTCTTCTTGAATCATTTTCTTCTCATCATCTTTCATATCTGGGTTTTCAAGTTTGGGTAACTAGTTAAGCTTAATTGGCCCCAAGCGCTGGGAGACAGGTACCGCTGACCCATTCTAGTTTGAATTGTGTGCCCTCTGATCACCTTTATTAGCATTTTGCTTATGCAACACTTGCTGTGTAGTTTGTGTATACTCAGGTGCTAAAGGATTCAAAGCAGAATTTCTTTGAAAATAACCTTGTGTGGTAGGAACTGGGTATTGCATATTTGGTTGTGTTTGCATTTGTTGTGGCAGAAAAGGTGGCGATGATACATGTGGAATAAACAGGGGTGGTCTTAGCAGTTGTGTAACTGGTATAAATTGCCCTGTATTTACCACATCCTTTTGACTCTGATAATGGTGATTTGGAACCACGACATTTCTTTCACTTATTTCATTTGACCTTTTATCTTTTCGTTTGTGTCCTTTTCTCTGATAACCAGGATTATATCTATAACTTGCTTTGAAGTTATGACCGTCTGGGGAGTTTTCATTAGAATCATACTCAATATTCATTGTGTGCACATTCGGGTTACAAATGTATTTTGCATTTTGCACATTTGAATGCATATGTGCATTAGGTGCATAAGGAAATCTGTCGTAATCTCGATGCAGGTGAGTACGTGACTGTTTGTCTAATTGATCTAATCTCAACAGTTGAAATCTAAAATCAGCTAAATCTGTAAAAGGACGACCAGACCATTTCTCTTGGTATCTCAACGGCAGCTGAGCTAAAATAACCTCAACAAATTCATCGTCCTCCATAGGAGCTGTCAAGTGACGAGAACGTTCGTAAATGTCACTAAAATGCTCCTCCTGTACTTTTGAATTCAAGAACTGTTTCAAAAATTCATCCTTCAATTCAACGTAATTACTAGTTTGTTCTCGTACAACCTCCCAACAATAAAATGCTGTTGATTTTACACTTGGTCCTATGCTTCGTAATTTTTCCTTTTCAGATAAGTCAAACATAGCAAAACAGTCCTCTAATTTTTTTTAAAATATGTAACTGGATGTTCTCGGTTACTTCCAGAAAATGTAGGAATACACTCAGACCATTGCTTTGAAGGATGATGCACGAGTGTTTGCATCAATGATACTTGAACAGCTGATGGCATCGATTCGCCGACAATATCGTGGGGCAGCTGCTCCGAACCATGTTCACCGCACGTGGTGTGTTACCTGAGGAACTCTTGTCAGCTGATAATTCCGACAATACCCTCTCAAGTTTCTGGTCAGCATGCGCGAGTCTGTTTTGAACTTCAAAAATTTGTTTCTCAATGTTTTCACGGACATTATGATGCACTTTCTCAACTTGTTTTAATCTGTTTTCAACATGGTTTTCCAGCGAATTAAACTGCTCATCAACAACTGTGGCTAAAAGATTATTATCAGCGATTGCAGACTGTGTAAGTTTAGTTTCCACTTCAGCAATACGGGATTCCGCGCTTAAAAGATGTAAAGTGAAATTTTTTGTAGTGTTACTTATATCTGTGTGTAAATTGTCGAAAATGACACTGTTTTCTGTAGACAGAGAAGCTAACTTATTATCTATTCTTGACTCAAGTGCATTATTTTGCTCAGTTACTCTTTGCTCCAACAAAGATTGTGAGATTTGTAAAGACAAGATTTGTTCATATTGCTCAGAAAATTTTGTATCCATTTTTGAAGCCAAAGAATTAATACTAGAATTAAGTTTAACAGATAAGGCAGCAATATTAGTTTCCATGAGATTTTTAGTCTCATGTTGTGCTTCTTAAAACCGGTCATTTATTCTAGACTCCATTGCTTCAAATCGTGCAAGAATAATAGAAAGTGAGACGTTCCTTTCAGCATTATTCATACATGAATGACCTTCTGCAACCTTTGGAGGTATTACAGTGTCACCCGCCCCTCCGTCCAGAAAATTCTCTACATTTACATGACTGCAAGAAGGAGAGTGTTGCAAACAATCTGGCGGTGTACTAATATCGAAATTAAGTGTATCATTTACAGCTAATACATCAGTTTCATCTGCTGTACTATCCATGTGCACTGAACTGTGCAGGAAATAGGCTTCACGCTCAGTATCAGACATTGTGGTTTACCTAGAGTTCTGTTCAATGTTTTCCCGATTCATTCGTAGGCCCCACCTGTTGGGCAGGCAGTTTCTCTTGATTATGATATTATATAACTATATAGAGAGTAGTGAGTGTTTGAAATAAATATAGAGAGTTTTATGTTATATGGATAAAAAATTAATTTGTAGTGATGACAGAAAAATTATAAGGATTTACGAATAGCCAAATTAGTAAGACAAATAACTCAAAGAATGGTTTGTTGGGCGCCTTCGAATATACATTAACCACATTCTGATAGAATGAGAACACCATCTAAGAAATACAATTTATATAGTAGAAATGTAATACATTGTACCTAGTTACACATTGGACGCTGCTCTGAAATGGTGAAATTGAAATTTATATCTACACCTTCCTTACAAAAATTTTGTGTATTGGAAAATTTCAATTTTGTTCTGCTTGATGTAAATTTACAGTTTATAGCCAAATTAAACTAATCACTGCCGACGACCGCTCAATCTAGAGATATGTGTTCTCCAATCTCCGCCTCTGGGTTTAATCAGGAAACATGACAGAGTAAGTTAAATATAGCTCATACTGATTGAAAATATTCGTGATTGCAAAATATATTATGTAAAAGATATATATGGAAGCTTACAACCTTTGACGCATCATCAAATACTGGATTTCTTGCTATCTCCATACCATGTTGTACACAAAATTAATAGCTTTCTTCTTAAGTTCACATTCTTTTATTTTCTTAAGTCTTTCTTTTTTAAGAACAAAAACTTTTCCATTACTTAAATTAAATCAAACAATCGCAGAATGCCATAAGACTTAATGCTACAAAGGTATACTTATTTTCATAAAAATTTTTGCAGTCGCTTAGAGAACAAAAGGTTTAGAAAGGTTTAACTGCTGTGGATTGCTAATAATATCTGTTGTGCTTCATATTCAGAAATACTCATCTCTGTACATGGCCAAATAAATAAACATAGAGCAAACTGAAATCATTGAATAATTGGATAAATAGAAGGCTGACTTAACCTAAAATACATAAACAAATAGAGATATAAAATTTTACAACCTAGGAGAGGTATTTAAAGAAATTTAACTTAAATCAAATTAGAAATTCAGTTAATTGTTAAAATTGAATATTACTTACAATATTGGTAAAGACAAAATAGTCATAATATTATGACTTTAATATTGTTATATTACAATGGACTGCCACCAATATGCTGACGACACCCAGTTAATTATTGTAAGCTCGGTAAAAGGCACTGAGGAAAACATATAAAATTAACACTGACCTTGCAGAGCTGTATAAATTGTGCCAATAAAATAAACTTAAACTTAACCCAAACAACTGCAGCTACATGGTTTTTGGCACATCCAGAATCATCAATAAGTTAAATCAAATCCCCTGCATTGAAATAAATACATTGATCATCTCCCAGCAATACCGTAACCAAAGAATTATATTCTACTAAAACTTGTCGTGGGTTAAACAGACGTCTAATTTTCTACAAACAGGTTACTTTCGACTTAAGCACCAATATAAATATAAACACAGGTTAAGATTAAGTTGTATCATTTATCATTATTGGCCTCATTTAATTACTGTGCGGGGTTACGTGTTACCATTAATCAGTAGCAGAGAAATAGAATCCAGAAGTTGCAACATCACTGTTTACGATATGTGTTTAACATAAAAAACCGAACCATATTAGGAAGGCGTAAACTACAACTAAATGGATTACAATGCACAACAGGAGTAAATAAGACATTTTACTACACAGCTAAAAAATATTTATTTGCCAATACTCCAGTTAGTTATACTCCAAGCTTGTTATCAGGTCCACAATACACGTGTACAATACTAGAAACAATTATATTATGTTCAGGTACCAAAACATACGAGAGCTATATTCAACAATGCATTTGATTATCTCTCGAGTCACTACTGGAGCGAGCTAGAGTCCCTCAAGCAGAGGAAGTCAATAAAAAATATTGTTTGGTTAAGTTGTTGGCGGAGCAAAATAACAAAATAACACAATAACATGAGTAAAACAAAAAAAGTTATATATTCACCCTTTTTATTTTTGCGGCAATATTGACTGAATGTATTGTAACATACACATAATGTCTATGCACAGATATTGCTTAGAATTTTATTTTGTCTTTGACATTCAGGTAATGTAAATATTTAAATAAGTAATTGTGCTATTGTAGTAATATTTATCTGTGACTAGTGTTAATTAAAATTTTTATGTTTGTTAAATGTATGGTATATTTTCAGGAAATGTTTTAATAATCATACAATTTTGTAAAGGCTCTTACTAGGAAAAAAACGTAATTTAATTTAAAAATCAGATCATTTGCAGACCACACATTAATCGATTTTTGCTAGTAGAATGAATAACTTCCATGTTCACTGCGTTTATCGAAGTAGAATTTCTGCCTTCACTTTGGAATCAACAAGAAAGAAAATTTTTTTAATATATAGAACTTCGAAGGAAAAAAAAATGGTGGAAGAAAAATCTACGTAGAGGTCCGGCTACGAAGACTTTCTCGAGTAAGATTATGACTCGAGACGACTTTCTTTTGCCTTATAATTCCTTTTGAAGAGAATCTACGAGACCTGGCGCTGCATTTGTTCCTGTTGGAAAGCAGCGGGGGAATTTTCTCTACGACTGAAGAGTAGAAGATTTATAGGCCTTCTCGTTTCCGTCTTCCAGGAAATATGTTGGGCAAGTTCTAGCCTGGCATTACCTCTTACTGGCCAACTGGGAGAAGAATTTTTCGACGTGTGGTATCACGTTTCCCTTGATACCAATATCCTTTTATAATTTCGAAACTCAGGAGAGTTTTCGAAATTTCTTTCTTCACGGTGGAGACTTCAACGGTAAGCAGTCTCAAACCTCCCGTAACGACAAGAAAAAAATTCCAAACCATGAAATAGTTTCAGAAATTGTGGACAACTCTGCTTAAATTTAAATTTTGAGGATATTAATTTTTTTAAAGTAGTGCAAAATTTTAACCCCGCGAATACTCTGGATAAAATTGTCTCAAGCTGAATCCTCACAATTTTTGCAGTACTTCTTAAAAACGAACAGAAGAATTACTCTAAATTATATTGCCACAAAGCAAAGAAGTTTGAAGGAAACGTTACCCTACCATTTTTAGCTAATATTGTGGAGGAAATAATAAGTTTTTATTTTTCTTTGACTCATCACACTGAACTAACATCCATCATTTAATTTTCAATTTTATTCTAATACAAATTCACAATCTAGTAAGAGTCTAGGAAAGCAAATATTTAATTAGTACTCAAATTTGTTTCCATTTCTTAAGTTATAGTCTCTCATAATTGCAACGTCACTGATTATTTTTGTTTACAATAATGCGTTCCGGAATCTTATTGATGATCCAATTTATGTTTCTTTATGAGCCCTACTAATATTCTTTTAAGGTTATATGTAATAAATTTGGTTCTTTTCACACCACTTGTTTTCTCTCAGTTTATCATAATTGTTTCAATTAACTTTACTTTACCAAGTCATACAACCCAGGGCTCATACACTAGTAAAATAATTGGTAAGCTATATCTGCCCAAGTTAAAGTTTTTATTTGGAGATATTACAGTGAGTAAAAGTGGAGAGAGCGAGGTTATCTTCCAGTATATAGTTATAAAATAATAGCAATAATAATACCAATTTGCAATTTATTTTCGATATTTGTTTACTACGCATTCTTAAGTGCAATTATTTACTATAATTACTTGTTATTGGTATAAAAATTAAATGTGTGTGGATATTTTATAAGGGTATGTTTTTGTATTGAATATTGCATTAGGTTTAGTTTTTATTTAAAATATTGTATTAGGTGTTGTTTTTTACTTAAAATATTGTATTATGTTAACTTTGTTTAACATTAGGTATAAATTTCAAGTTGTAAACCAGCCAAGAGCTGAATCGTGTAGTGTATAAACTGATTAAATCTAAAGAAAAAAATTTCAAAAATTAATTAAAATGTAAGAAGCTAACAGCCCACGACGTACAAAATTAAAAAGAAAGGATACGGGTATACTGATTTATAGTAACTCTGATATTATGGATAGTTGTTGCCTCCTTACTTGCAAAGAAAGCGGAAATAAGGTAAACATAAAAGTCTAAAACATGTATTTAATAATAATTCATTATATCTCTACACAGAAAGCTACAAATGAGATGAGTTGAGCGAAAATGCTGACGTACCGTAATTTATAATAATTCTTATACACATTGGCATTTACATAATGTATACGATATAGAGCAACTAGAGCCCTGTCTCTGTCTTGATCCAGTCTCTGAAGTATGCGACGTTAGTGTACACTCCAGGCTTCTTAGCCTCGGCACAACCTCTTCCCCAGGACACGACACCCACGAGGGTAGATCCCAGTACTAGAGGTCCTCCTGAGTCACCCTGGAAATAATCATAACACAATCACTACTATGTGCGAGACATGCCAGTGACACTTGACGGAAATTTTCCAGATTGCCTAGGTACCAGCAAGGAATATATACAACTCGCACCTCACATTTCAGACCTTGAATTTTTTGTATGGGAAACTTGTTGGACGTTGGCATATGTTATATGGCATTTCCTGGACATCCATGTTTGCCATGTCTTTGTATGCTGACTGTGCGTCATAATATCTTATCGAGCGCTAAATATCCTAACATTAAATATTCGCCAAAAATATGAATGGAATAAGTATTAGGTAAGGCATGTAACTTTTGCAAAGCATTCGGAAGTCATGATGGATTTAGGTAGTATATTTACAATCATACCGCTCCCTACAGATATACTCTGATCAATTAAGGGTACACACAACTTTTCATGACTTGTTGGAGGGGTGGTGAGGTGAGATAAGAGAGTTTTTTCGGCCCTTCGAAAAAGAGGTCTTAAGAGCCGATGAGTGTAAGATAATGGTATGTAGGCAGTTTGGTGTCGGCTGTGTTATAAAAAGCTCGCATTTTCAGTACTTAACAGCTTTTACTGATACGATTTATTGGTTAAAGTCAACTACAGTAAACCTGGCTGTGGGTGTCTATAGTCTTTATGTACTCATGAGTCAGTATTTTTTGTAAAAAATGAGCAGTGTTGTAATCCTTAAATATTAAACGTCAAAACACATCATATCCTACCAATCAATTTTATTTAAATTGCGTGATAAACATGTCATATATATATAAATATATATATATATATATATATATATTTACCGATGATGTACTTCATGGAGTTCTAGTAGTAGCAAATTAATTTGTCATATTTGTTTGTACACTTAATTATTGGATTTAGCGAGCTAACTTGGACACATAAGATTGATATTTTTGGGTCTGATAAATTTTAAATCTTTCGTCATTCTGTTAATATTTTAATAAAATTTTAGTGTTGTTGAATATAAAGATTTGACGCGTGAAATATTGTTAGTATCTGGTTAAACACGTTGAAATTCTAAGGGCTAAGATGTGATACAAATTCTAGTCAAGCAACCTACTTTCTGTTTTTAAACTGTCAGTGTATGGTTTTAAATTGTGGTTATATATATATATATATATATATATATATATATATATATATATATAATGACTTTAAAAGTGCGCGCCAAAGGAAGAGTATTGATAGAGATGCGCGCGCTACCTAGACTGTGGACTGGAGAGGGGTGGGTAAAGGGAGAAGCTCCTACGACTTAGCTTGTGGCGAGTAGACAGTGAGGAGGAGAGTGAATGCGGCTTCAGGCGGGGTAACTGCTGGATGAACTGTGACCAACGCCTGATATACAAATATCAGTGAGGCTTGACATGCACCCGATACAATTCTTGAGGAGTAATTGTATTAAATTTTTGTCCAGGGAAGGAGTGGTTATCCTGGTGTTTCCGTAATGGTAGCAAGTATCACTACAGTACTGTTGAAGGTGGCGGTGAATTGCCCAATGTTAACAGTTGACTGCAAACCTGTGAGTGTCACCAGGAAAGGAAATATCCTGTACATTACCGTGTTTGTCTTCAAGAAACTGTAAGTTGTTCCCACCTATATTTTAATGCCCTGGACCGGAGGAATTGTATCTATATCACGAATTTATAATTCATAAATTTCCAGTCTGTACATGTACTAGTTATGTGTACTTAAGCCTCAAGTCTGTTGTTTTCGACTGTGAAGTTATCGCCTTACTCATTTTCGTATTCCGAGAACTATAAAGGTATTTTTGGTAGAATTTGACGTGATATTTAGACCGCAAAGGACTGTAATTCACGGGAAATTTCATAATTCTTGTTGAGAGTCGCAGTAGCAATATAAGTACACAATGATGATAATATTGATCTTGTATATTTTGGTGTTTTGAACACATAATTTATACTAGTGTGAAATGTAGTCATGAGACCATTTAAATTGTTACGTCTATTTAACATTATTTTAATTATAAGACCTTGTAATAAACATAAATTGGGAATCTACCGAATTTGGTTCACATCATTAACGTCCTATTTCTGTGACGTAATGCAAGGTTCTTCTTTTTGAATTGACCACTCTAAGATAGGTCATAACAGCGTTTAAGAAAATTGATTTAAAATAGTTTATGTCTGTTAAGCGGTCGTGGAATTTGGGTCCTTCTGAATATTCCAATGATAAATCAGGGGCTTAACAGATGTTTAAAGGCTCCATTTCCCATGGTGCTTCCTTTCCGATGACACTCGGATGCACACTCTACCATAAAATATTGTTACTGTTACAGAAATGCTCAAGTGTTTGAGTTCCCGAAACAAAGAAAATGTCGATTAATTCGATGACTATCAATACAGAAATATTTAGATTTAGAGCCTGAGTCAAACGTCGATGTGCTGTGGTACTAAACACAAAATAGTAAATAGTTATATAATATACTATTGAAGGGTGTTAGTCACCTGAATTTTAGATACTTTAAAGCAAAGAGTTATGTATTACTAAATTGTTACAGACACGATGGTATCAATTTTGTCATACAGGTAACGTCCAAATAGAAATTATGTATGCAACGGCAACAATATGTATTAATTTTTCAGCAAATTACCTCGACTATACTCTATGCACGTCTGTCCCACAATATTTAACACTTTCTTTGTACTGGAAGTTCTTGTAAAAAAAATCTGTAGATCCAAGAAACGTGTGTATAACTGTCCCAGAGTTCTCGTGCTCTTACCTGACAAGAATCTTCACCTCCCTTCCTGAGGCCAGCGCAGATCATGGTGTCTTTGTTTATGTCGCTGCCATATTCAGCTATACATTCTTCTAGCGACACCACAGGCACAGATACTTCACGTAGAACCTCTACTGTGTCACCCAGTTCCTGCAACAAACCAACCATTATCTCACAAACTACAAGTGCTCTACATGTTTTCGATACAAATATTGTCGTATCATGTTGTTACACCATCCAATGTTTATTCAACTCGAACAGTTCATTTTGGAATAATAAACAATATAAGTTAGGGGGAAAATATGTAATTTTAGAAGTTAACCAAGAATAGTGTTTATGCCATACTGTCAACCTGCTTGTAGAGCAAGATTTTGAAGCTAGAGTCCTTATCAGCTATGATTCTTAATGGTCCGTGAAACATCTGTAGTCTCATCTTTACTTTCCACAACTCACAGTTTTATTTTATACTACATATCCTACTGAGCCAACACTCTTAATTACGTGGAGGCTCAGACAAAATCCATTCCCTAGAATAAAAACTTTGTCATACCCACTGGTGCTACACACGAAACGTAAAATATTATCGTGATATCACAGACGTGACTTAAGTATTCTATCGTCAAAAAAATATAATTTGTCTGCTGTGGCTGTACCACAGAGATGTCATTAAGACCTACAGAAACTGACATTAATATTGCCAGATGGCCACAAAACAAACTACATGTTTACTGGGTGTCAGAAGTTTTTTTGTTAGTAACTGATATTTTATTAACTTTTACATTATCCTCGTGTGTTATTAAACGCTGTTTATTGTTCGGTACGGAGGTGATCTTGGCAACATCTGCGCATATGAGAGCTTAGTAAACTCTGAGAAACATGTCTTTGGCAAACTTCTCTCTTTCAGAAACATTTCTTTTAAATCAGTTTCGTTAAATTCTTCATAGATGTTGCTAAAGAAAAAAATATGAACTTTAATTTATTACGACAAAGTTACATGATGGCTAATGCATCGCAAATTTTCTTGCGTTGTGTTGCCTCGGTGCTATTGGGTGATAGACATATTTAATATGATACAACATTACACGCTCAAGTTGTATGTATGATAATCGTGTTAAGAGTTATATATGTACCAGATTTTTAAATGAATGGAATTACATTTATTCTGGATATTTGATTTCGTGACATATGAACTATGACTTCCGTTTTGTCTGGACTTTCTATATTACTCAAAATATGATTTTGAAATAATTTCCGCAATTTGTGAAATAAAACTGAATGATCATACAATTTTCAAATGTTTTTAATTTAGAGCTTTATCTCTAGCGAACTTTGTTTTGAATAAGAAGAGACCTAGTGATATACTTATGTCTCGTAGCTAGTGAGTGTATTATAAGACTATGACACTTAACATGTATTTTGCTTCATACATGTCAGATATTATTTGGGATCACAAGATTCAGGAGGTACTTACGTGGGTTGAGCCCCATCCTATGATGGTTACTAAGCTGCCAGCGTTAACAACTGAAGAAGCTGACGGCAAACTGACAGCTTTCACATTGTTGCCGAACACTATTGGCGTCTTTAACTGCAAGAACAATACGGTTTCACTTACACTGTGCAATTTTAACAACCACTTATTTATGTAAAAATTATAGTAGGCCTAAGTTTCTCTCTTCACTTAGACATTATGGATTAACACATACATATTTCGTTTAAAAAATGTATTAAACAGCATTGCTCAAGACATTGTTCACAATGTGCAAATTATTGGAAAGTGTTCAATCTATGCAAAAAGTAATGTGTACTTATGACTTTCATTAAAAAATATTTCAGTGTATAATTGAACACTCTTCTCAAATGAGAAGAATCTACAGACAGTTGGGAATGATCTTTGTTCCGAAACGAGTAACGTTCTTGAAAATGGTCTATTTTACACGACTAAAGCTCTCTACACAATTACACGACGCGACGCGATACGATACAGCTAGCGGAAGAAAAGTAGACACGGCCTGCCATTTGTGTGTAGACATGTGAACCACATGGGGCAATTACGAAAATTCACTCGCAGGAGTAGGGTACGTTATTTCAGTTACGTGCGCAGGTTTAGTCGATTAGATTAGATTTATTTTTTCTACATGATAAATATTTTGCCAAATGCTACATCCATAGTTCATTCTGTACACTGTATTGTATTTACATTTAAATATAATATTTGTTCGGTAGTTGACCGAGAGGTCATAGCCGGATTTTCGAACACGGGCTAGTTTCACTCGGGTTGAGTTAAGCACTACCCTCGTGAATTTTCATAATTAAGTACCGTTATAGCAAAATATGTGGCGGGATGTCAGGTTATGTTACTGTGGGGCAGGTAGAAGCATATAATATGTGTTAACTAAATCAATCAAGATTCCATCCTTCGTTCCTTCCCTCTCGTTATTATTTTTCTCTTGTTTACAAACATCACAATAGTTATTTTTCGCATTCTTGCTTCTGATTGGCTGTTGTCTTTGACGTCATCAGCGATATCGCCCGGGTGGCAAGTCAGCCTCGTCGCTTGGTCAGATGTCGCGCATCGCGAGCAATTTAACTGTGATTGGTTCGTTTGGTGTGACGTCATGACACATCGCGTCGCTTCGCGCCGCGTCGCGTAATTGTGTAGAGGGCTTAAGACTTTAAGTGTTTCCCAAAAGTATACCCCACATAGGCAGTAGTCATTAAAATTTCACGTACATTACTTTCCATGGTTTATTAATACGGTTCTCTGTCACTGCAATGCTGTTATTTGCACTCTTAGCCATTAAGTCGCGGTAATTGTATATATCCGATATTAATTTGTGTTTTTTCACGTGTCTTGCTTGAAAACACGTTGCATTTGGAAAGTCTTACAGTATGACTGCATTGTAAGTGTTCTTACACATGTTCAAATATTTTGTCGTTATTTCTACACTTTCGTTTACAATATTATTTTTGGCATGCTCCAGGGAATCTCCAAGCACTCAAATTAGTTTTCCATACATTGTGCCGCCCATGTGCGGTGGCGACCACCTGCACCCAATATTTAGTAACCGAGGGAGATATCGTGATCTGGAGTGTTCCTGATCGTTCTTTATCTCTCGAGATGGTGCTTGACTTTGAAGCGATACCTTTCCAGGAGGTTGGAGATGAGAGACTTGCCGAGAGAATTCTAGATGTTGGAGTAGGTATATAAGGGGGAGCTGCAGCAAGAGAGAGAGAGAGAGAGAGAGAGAGAGAGTTTTAGCTGGCAGGTGCCTGGTGCGAGCTCAAGTGTAAGTGACGAGAGGTATTGGGTGGCGACGAGTGTTCGAAGTTGTCCAGCGAGTGGGACCGCAGCAAGTAGTAGGAAGAAGGTGTTTTAGGCCACAAAAGATTCCTCAGTATTCTTTCATTGGGTCCACCATTGTGAATGACTAGTAACCTTTCCATATACAGAGAACTTACTTCGATGTATTTTTTCCTTTGTGTGAATAGTAGTTATTTGTTTTGTTTGAGATTTATTGTGATAAATCATTATAGACATAGGTTGTTTTTGTATAGGCAGTTGTAAATAAACTAGGTTAGCTCTGTTTTCTTTCTTTTATCAAAGACCTCCATCCCCAAATGTACCTATCCCTAACTTGTAACAGTGGTGTCAGAAGTGTGATGGAGGCAGTTGTTTAAAATTTAATTAAATGTTTAAATGACGTTAAAATTAAGTGTAGATGGTTAGATATTTAATCAAACTAGTTAATTTACTATGTAGGAAATTTTGGGTTATAAGTTTATGTTGACAAGAAAAATGGCTAGTGAGTTAGAGGGTTTGCAAGCACTAATAGAGGGACTGAGTAGCTAAATATATAACCAAATAAGTGGTGTAAATACAAAAATTGAGGTTGTTAATGAGAATGTAGACAAAAAATAGACAGTGTTGATAGGAAAATAGACAGTGTAATGAAATTGTAGACAAGAAAATAGACAGTGTTGATAGGAAAATTTACAGTGTTAATGAAAATGGTAGACAAGAAGAAAGAGGGAATTAGTGAGCTAGTGCATACTAAAATAGAGTATGTGGACAAGAAAATTGAAAGTGTTTCTCAAATGGTGGACCTAAAAATTGACAATGTCAGTGAATTGGTGGACCATAGAATTGACAGTGTTAATGAAAATGTCGAAAAGAAAATCGGAAGTATAAAAGACGACCTGCAGGAAGAAGTGGGTGTCTGAAGGACGGAATGGGAGAATTTCTACAGCGACAGTGGTCAGCCATCGGTGTGTAGGGATAACGGCTTGACGAGGCCAGAGCTGAGACATCAGGGAAACGATGGGAGGTGCTCTGCAATGTCAGGATCGGCAGTAGGAATACCACAGATCATGAATACAGCTGAGGTTGCCATGCCTGGGGTTGGAAAGAGGGTTCAATCAAGCCTGTCCCTTATGATGGCCAAACCCCATGGTGTGAATATTAGCACCAATATGAGATTGTTGCAACCCTGAATGATTGGACAGAAGAGCAATGTGCCTACTACCTGGCAGCAGTGTTGAGGGGCCCTGCACTCAGTATACCTCAATATTTGCCTGAACGACATCGCCTGGAGTATTCTACGTTGGTCTCTGCCTTGGAGCTGCGCTTCTGGGCCGCTATTTACGCCATGCCCACCATGCCCAATTTCGAAGCCGTAGCCAGCGACCTGGGGAGTCACTTCAGGAACTTTTGCAAGACATTGTGAGACTAGTCCATCTGTCGCTTGAGGGGTGTCCAGAGGAGGCGCGAGATGTGCTTGCAATTGGGTTCTTTGTTGATGCCACTGCAGACTTGGAGATGCGACAAGCGGTACGCTTGACAGCGCCTCGTACCATGCAAGATGATATAGCCAGTGCACTGGAAGTCGAGTCAGCAAGGCAAGTGCCAGAGAATCGGCGTGTGGTGCGAGCAGCGAATGTAACATGCGAAGAAGAGGGGAATAGCATCGAGAATACACTGAAGGAAATTAAGACAGCAATTAGCGTAATTTCCAGCAGAGTTGGAACTTCGGAACACCACCCTCGACCGGGAAAGCGACCAGAGTGCTGAGAGTGTGGACGACCTGGACACCTGAGAGCCCAGTGCCGACAGTATCAGCGAAGAAACCAGGAGCGAGAGCCAGGTGAGACCAACCAAATTAGTTCAAAATTCGGGAAACATGTAAACACCGGTCTTGAGAGGCAAAAGGTTGGTGATTGCTGGAGGCAAGGCCCCACAATTCCTTTAAGTACGTTCGGTGAAACAGGAAGTTGATGCATTGCTGGTAGAGGGCAGCCTGGATGATGTACCCTGTCAGATGGTTGTAGATACAAGGGCGACCATTACTGTTCTCAGGTCAGACATCATTGGGCCTTTCCCCCAGCAATCAAGTGATCAAAGTAGTGGAGTGTGCATGTTAACCACTGTAACTCGTGAGACAACACTAATGAAAGGGAAGAAGTGTGTGCAACTAAAATTGGGTGAACTCGAGATAGAACATGAAGTCTACATAGCACATATTGTGAACGCATGTTTACTGGGACTATATGTTCTATGCAAACTAGTATGCTGCATTGACACTCTGCTGGCGGTCTTGAAGTTATGTGAAACAGAGTTGGTAATAATACCGCAACCAGAATTATTATCAACAGTCAGCTGCCCAGTAGTTTGTTGTCAGGCCACTGTGTTGCCAGTTTATAGCAAAATTGTGATACCAGGATGCTGTGTAGGACAATTTGTAAGGCGCCTAGGGGTAATCGAGCCCATGAGAAGAGGGAGTAACTTCCCTAATAGAGTACTTAATAGCCAGGACTTTGGTTTCATCAAGATCAAATAATTTCCCTGTTAGAATGATGAACTTGACTGACAAGGCAATTCGTCTTGAGGAGGGGGCAATGATTGACATGTGTAAGCAGGTTTCCAAGATAAACACCACTGAGTGTAAGGTCTTAAGCGAGAACTTTGTGAAGCATACTCTGCCAGAACCACTTACAGAACTCCTGAATTGGACAAAGGGAAACCTGGACTGGAAACAAGAGAATGCTGTTGCAGAACTCTTAATAAAGAATCAAAATGTTTTTTCCTGTGATTCACATGATCTTGGTACGACATCTCTGGCATGTCACCATATTAATATAGGAGAATCCAGACCTATCAAGCAACCACTTAGATGTCTGCCTCTTGCTTCACATGAGGTAGTTGATGACATTCTGAAGGAAATGAAGGATCTGGATGTGATAGAACCATCGAACAGCGCCTGGTCATCTCCAGTTGTGTTGGTTAAGAAGAAAGGTGGCTCAACAAGATTTTGTGTAGATTACCGGCGGCTGAATGATTAGACCAGAAAAGACTCATACCCACTTCCTCGGATAGATGACACTCTGCATGACCTGATTGGATCCCAATGGTTCTCAACCTTGGACACGAAAAGTGGTTACTGGCAATGTAAAGTGGCCCCGAAATATAGAGAAGACTGCCTTTTCTGTACGAGGGAAATGAACTTGGCAATTCAAGGTCATGTCTTTTGGTCTGTGCAATGTTCCATCAACATTTGAACGACTTATGGAAAGAGTACTACTTTAGGATATTTGTCAGGTTTATTTAAATGACATTGTGGTAACAGGGAAGACATTTGATGAACACCTGACACATCTTGATTCAGTGCTTCAGGGGATAACAGCAGCTAATTTGAAGCTAGTTTCCAAAAAGTTTAATTTGTTCCAGAGGAAAGTGAAATTTTTTGGACATGTACTATCGGCTGAATGGATAGAAACTGATCCAGAGAATACGAAAGCAATTAGAGATTGGCTATGTTCAACTGATTGGACTCAAGTTAGAAGTTTCCTTGAGCAGTGTGCTTACTATCGGCATTTTGTGCATTGATTCGCCACAATAGTAAAGTCATCACATGAACTGACTGAGACAAAAAAATGTTTCTGGATCCCCGATTGTGAATCCTCATTCAGAAAATTAAAGGAAATTTTGGTTTCACCTCCTGTCCTTGGTTATCTTAGTAGTAATGGACAGTTCATTTTAGACACTGATCTGAGCGACGTGGGGATCGGTACTGTATTGTCACAGATCCAGGATGGAAAATAGAGGACATTAGAGTATTTCAGCTAAGTGTTACATAATACTGAAAGAAATTACTCTGTGACTCGCAGGGAGCTCCTGGAAATGGTCAAATATATTTCACGTTTTCACCAATACTAATATGGAAAGCATTTTATTCTACGAACAGATCATGCATCATTATGTTGGTTACTGAACTTGTAAACCCAGAAGGACAGATAGCTAGGTGGATGCAGTACCATCAAGAGCATGATTTTGAAATACAGAACAGACCTGGTCGCTTACACAACAATGCTGATGCACTGTCCAGGAGGTCATGTGAGTCAATGTGATTTCATTGTGATCGCCAATTAAGGGGAAGGCAGGAAAGACACCATCTGCTCGGATAACAAGAATCCAAGAGTTCACAACAGGCAATGAACCTTCTCCCTGGAGTGATGAAAAGATTGGCGAAGATCAGAGAAAAGACCCTGCTCTTGGGCCAGTACTAGAATGGAAAGACAAAGGCCAGCGCCCAGAGTGGGCCGAGTTATCTGATCGAAGTACTACAACTAAGGCATACTGGGCACAATGGGATTCTCTATCTCTGAGAAATGGTGTCCTGTACCGGAACTGGGAAAGTGCAGATGGCAAAGAAACATGTCTACAGCTGGTACTCCCAGAAATTATAGTTACAGAGGTGCTGAAGGAACTTCATGATTCAGCAGCTAGAGAACATTTTGGAATTAATAAGACTCTCAACAAAGTTAGATTGCGATACTATTGGCTACATTGCAGGGATGATGTCGAGAGGTGGTGCCGAACATGTGATGCTTGTGCAGCAAGAAAGGGACCAAGAACTAGAGGATGTGGTCGTCTTCAGAAGTACATTGTTGGGGCCCTGTTCGAGAGTATATCAGTAGATATGTTGTGTCCCTTGCCAGTGATTGAGAGGAAGAATCGGTACCTATTGGTGATGCAAGACTACTTCACCAAGTGTCCTGAAGTCATATCAATACCTAACCAAGAGGCTAGCACAGAGGCCGATGCTTTAGTGGAGCATGTTTTCTCAAGGTTTGGAGTGCCAATCGAACTTCACTCCGACCAGGGCTGTAACTTTGAAGCCAAGTTATTCCAGGAAGTGATCAAAATTTTGGGTTTCAAGAAGACAGTCGGATGGGATTGTCGAGCGGCTAAATCGTACCTTAGAATAGTATCTGTCAATTTTGTAGCCGACAATCAAAAGGACTGGGACTCCATGATACCCCTGTTTCTCCTTGCATATTGGTCAGCTGTCCATGAAGCCACAAGTGTAACACCTTCGAAGATGCTGTCAGGGCGAGAGCTTCGTCTTCCAGTGATCTACTCTTTGGGAGGCCAGCAGAAGAAGAGCAGCCCATTTCACCGATGGTGTATGCTGATGAACTGCGTCGCAAATTGTGCACAGTCCATGACTTTTCTCGGCAACATTTAAGAGTCAACAGCGACCGGATGAAAACTAGATATGATCGGAGGGGACCTGAAAAGACATTTCAAGAAGGACAGCTGGTGTGGTTGTATAACCCACAGCGACGGAAAGGATACTGTCCGAAACTATAGAAATGCTGGGAAGGCCTTTACCAGATTGTCAAGAAGATAAATGAGGTGGTCTTCCGGATTGTTCGCAAGGGTTCTCGGACAAGAAAACCTAAGGTTGTGCATATTAACAGACTGGCTCTCTATGATGGACCAGAGTCTCTTGTATCTGCTCGGGACGAATAGACTTGAGGAGGGGGCATTGTTGCGAGCCGCGACTGTCTGGCTGGGCGGTGTAGTACAATACAGTGGTGGTGGAACTAGGACACCCCCTTCCCACCAACTTCTTGGCGACGTGGCTGTCTGGCAGAGCAGCGGCGAATTACAATACAGTGGCGGCAGCGCTACAAGACATTCTTGTGTGCTGCATGGATAGTATTACTCCACGATAACAACCTGCACACCGCTGTAATCGGAGAACAGTGTAAGCCGAAATAGCAGCGGCAATAACAAAGAGGTTCGGCGTACATTGTGTAGCCCATGGACGGTGGCGACCACCTGCACCCAATATCGGGTAACCGAGGGAGATATAGTGATCTGGAGTGTTCCTGTTCCTCTTTATCTCTCGGGATTATGCTTGACTTTGAAGCGACGCCTTTCCAAGAGGTTGGAGATGACATGAGAGACTTGCCGAGAGAATTCTAGATGTTGGAGTAGGTATATAAAGGGGAGTTGCAGCAGGAGAGAGAGAGAGTTTTAGCTGGCAGGTGCCTGGTGCGAGCTCAATTGTAAGTGGCGAGAAGTATTAGGTGGCGACGAGTGTTCGAAGTTGTCCAGCGAGTGGGACCGCAGCAAGTAGTAGGAAGAAGGTGTTTCTAGGCCAGAAAAGATTCCTCGGTATTCTTTCATTAGGTCCACCATTGTGAGTGACTAGTAACCTTTCCATATACATAGAACTTATGTAGATGTATTTTTTCCTTTATGTAAATAGTAGTTATTTGTTTTGTTTGATATTTTTTGTGATACATCATTATAGACATAGGTTTTTTTGTATAGATAGTTGTAAATAAACTAGGTTAGCTCTATTTTCTTTCTTTTATCAAGGACCTCCATCCCCAAACGTACCTAGCCCTAACTTGTAACAATATATTTTAATTTATTCATTCGTTTATGTAACGTAACTTTTTCCAGACCATTCATGGAATATTCTTTCTGATTATTTACCACTGTAAACCAGAGTTGATAACTGTCCTAATGTAGTAAAAATGAATACGAAACTGGTTTCATTCGATACTGACTTCCCTTTGTTCATTACCACAGTTGTATGAATTCTTTTTACTGGTGACCGATTAGTTTAAAAAGTGGTTTATATTAGAGGTGGCCATTGAAACAAAGCAAGGCAAGAACCAAGGTTGCACACACTAGGAGTAAGTGGCAAGCTGAAGTTCTTACTGTAGACGAGTGTATGCTGAATATAATGTCCACTGCCTAGACATAGGGGCCTATAGCTGTAGTGTGGTGTGAATTCATTAAGAGAACATTTCTATTAGCTAATACATAAACCGAAGTAGCACTGACGGACATTAAACATTAATCCGCAAACCATCCACTAGCTTCTGCCAACTCAAAATCACGTGTAACTTATACTGAAAGATTGAGCTTTGCGATGTAATTTGAGAAAAAAAAACAAGATTTCATAAGCTTTTTACTTTCGGTTGGAGCCGTATATTGCCACAAAAATTAATAATAATTGACAAATATTTTTCTTTAACACCCATTTACTGTATCTCTGTCACTCTATCTTTCCCTCCTCTCTCTCTTTCTCCCCTTCTTTCTCTCTCTCTCTCTCTTTTTTTCTCTCTCAGAAAGTTGGATACTAAGTGATAGACAAAATGTTTATAATGTCCACATTAAATTAATATAATTAGTATGGAACTTTCCGGGATGTGAATAATATTATCAAACATACTAACAGCTCATAGAGCATATTATAGTCAAAGCGAGACACATACTGTTATGAACGATATAAAACATTAGAATTTGAAACGTAATCAGAGTTACTAAAACTGTTCCCAAAGCGTACTGAGACCTTCAGATGTAGGTCGTATAATACTCAAAATATGTGATATGTATATAACACACAAAAAACATTAACATAGACTATTTCATTTCGGGAACAGCAACTTGAGAAGAGACCTGCAACATACGCTTTAATAAAAACAAATAATGGTCTAAAAACCAAAACACAAATGTTTGTGTGTACGTACGTATGTTATGATTGGATGCATATATGTAAACGGTTATTGATATGTATATGTATTTATTTATTAGTTTGTGCGTGTGTGTGTGCGCGCATGCACTTGTAAAACACAAAATAGTCCAGTTTCATTAACTTAAATACTTTTCGTGTCAACTATCTGCCAAGCTATAAATTGTTTAAAATAATTTAAAATATATGATATAGTTAAAAGTTTTCCCTTGCCTTGTACCAGTGGTGAATTAAGTAATTATTATTTGATTGTATTTATATTCGAAACATCTTCGTAATCATTTCACATATTATCTTACAATTATGTGACAGCTAAATGTTTTATTTCCGTACCTTAAGAAGACCAATGTCGAAATCAGCATATAGGCCATTTGGTTCAACAAACTTAGGATGTGTGATGGTCTGAGCAATGTCGTACCTGGTGCCATTGTCTTTGTAGGTGTTGCCAGCACGGACAAACATAATGCTCGCTTCCCTCCTGTATACACACAAAATTCACTTCGATTATAATTTTTAATAGCCGGAACTATAAAATTCAGCAATTCATATAAAGGCTGCGTGAAATTTTTAACAAATGTTTCTTATAGCTTAGATACAAGCAACTACATCACAAACAGATTAGTACGCATTTGAGAACTTTTCAATTAGTTATTTAGTTGTTTGCACTATTCTTTAATATGCACTGTAAAAATATTTAGATTAGCACATTGATAGTTTTGTATGTTATATCTGAACATATGGTTATTCTGCAAACTCATTTTTCAGTTGAAATTCAAGTAGACTATGATAAACATGTCTGAAATTATATCTAACTAATTAATAACTCATACTGTGCTCTAGACCGTAGTATGTACCTAACATACATTTTCATCCGTGAAATTATCCTAACAAAACCATTTAGCACACATTTTCAAAGAGGATAGTAGACAGTTTGCAGTCAGGTAAAATTTGAGGAGTCGTACTCACTAAGTTGATCGTGAACCAAGAACTACTAAGTTAACATGTACTTTGACAGCATTATCGACACATGCGTGTGTTAGTTGTAAACACTTACTGAAAATATATTCTTAGAATGTTTATTTATAATCGTCTTCTGTGACATTCACTAAAGGAAATTCGCTAGACGTATATATGCCTACAGGGAAAATTAAGGGATGTGGAAACTTTTAAATATATTTTCAAAACATGTTACCAGTAGAGATTTTGAGGTGTTGTTCGCGTCAGATTGATGTTACAGCAAATTTGCCATGGAAGTTCGCGATATACTGACTAGCCCCCCAGCTGAAGGCCGATATCAGAAACTCAAAACAGAAGTAACAAAGTGGTTAAGTGCCTCTCAGGAACTTAAAACCAAACAACTGCTAGAGCATGAGTATATGGGCGACCGAAAGCCCTCCCAGTTCCTGAGGCACTTGTGAAGCCTGGCGGGGACTGCCATACCCAAAGAACTCCTCAGTTCACTATGGCTGGGCCGCTTAGCAACCCTAACGCAAGCAATCCTAGCTTCGCAATGTCACTCGCCCCTGGGGATCGGTGGGAAGCCCCAGCGTAAGCTGAGCCGATCACGGGTTGGACTCTGAGTGGTAGTGGTATAACTCCCGCTAGGGAGTAGACTTAGGGTTCGCCCTGGGTCATGGTCTGGTCCGTCTTACTGGACTCGCCCACGAAGCGGTTTCGTAGAGGAGGATAGCCTCGCCCTCAGCAAGGTAGATGCCTCCAGTAAACCTGAAGGTATT
>PNEQ01040312.1:11689-27250 GCA_003012365.1 Medauroidea extradentata | reverse complement strand
GACTACCCTATCTTCACCAGTTCTATGGGTGTGTTCTGGTTACAAATGGCTGGCCCGGGGTGGGTGGCATCCCCCGGTATTAAGATCTGTAAGTTGTCTCCTTTTAAGCCTTAGGGATCAGGTACAGGAGGGCAGAACCTGCCGCAAGTGACAGAGATGTCGAAAACATGTCACTCGTCCCTGGACTAATTGGCTGACCTGGCAGATGCCATAGCTGACACCAATCCGAGGCCACAGATAGCGGAGGCTGCATCCCTGGAGGCCATGTTCGACAGGATGGCCTCACTGTTGTCCGCGAAAATTGGTGAAATGTCATCGAATCTACGGTAGGAAATAGCAGCCACTGCCACTCACAGCAGTCAACGCAGCAGTCGCTGGGACTGCTCATCATCTGCATCGGTTCGCCAGCACACTCGCAGCAGCAGTTCTCCTAGAGTTTGCTGGTATCACTGGCATTTTGGAGATGCTGCGCAAGTATGTACTTCACCCTGTACCTACCCTGTGGGAAACGAACAGGGGACTCGTTGATGGTGGCCAGCGACGTCACCCATGCACCAAGTAGCCGCCTCTTCGTGACCGACAGAGTAACCAAGGTAAAGTTCTCAGTAGATAGAGGTACCGACATTTGAGTGTAACCATGTTCGCTGCTACCAAGAAGGCACACTAAGTCAGAATGTACACTTTTTGCTGCAAATGACTCACCTATCTCTACCTAAGGTTTTGTTACATTTACCCTCAACCTGAAGCTAAGGAGTGATTTGGTGTGGTGTTTGTCGTGGCGAGTATCACCAAGCCTATCATCGGGGCTGATTTTCTCCTCCATTATGGCCTCCTGGTCCTTATCTGCAACCGACACCTTGTAGATAGCACCACCTCCCTATCATCTATCTGTTGTTTGACCACCTGCAATATAAGCAGCATAAAGACACTTTCTCGGTCATCATGCTACTCTGAATTGCTGTAGAAGTATAGTGACATCACTCGCCCATCTGATACCCCATGGATTACACAACATTCCACAGTTCCCCATATCCACACCCCTGCCGGGCAGCCAGTACACAGCAAGCCAAGCCGATTGGCACCAGGCAAGTTACTGATAGCAAAGCAGGAATTCACAGCCCTACTCAAGTTTGGGTAAGCCCGTGCTTCTAACAGTTCCTGGTCTTCCCCACTCCAAATGGTACCCAAGAAAGGAAATGAGTGGAGACCCTCTGGAGACTACTGTATGCTTAATGCTCGCGCTATTCCTGACAGATACCCAGTTCCGCACATCCAGTATTTTTCTCACACCCTACATGGCAAGACCATTTTCTCCACAATTGACCTCGTCAGGACTTACAACCGGATTCCCATTGCCCAGGCAGATATTCCGAAAACCGCCATCACCACGCCTTTCGGGTTGTATGAGTTCCCCTTCATGTCCTTTGGCCTCCACAATGCTGCAAAAACATTCCAAATATTTATCGACGAGGTTCTCCATGGTCTGGAATTTTGTGTGTCAAACATTGACGACATCTTGATGGCATCGAGCAGTGAGACAGAGCTTGTTCAGCACCTAGAAGAGCTTTTCAGCCGCCTCAGGGCTAATGGTCTCGTAATCAACCCTGCCAAATATGTATTTGGGGAACCACAGGTAACTATTATAAGGCTCAGCATTTCTGTGGAAGGATCCAAGCCTTTGTCAGAGAACGTGGATGATGTTCTCTCAAACAATAAGCTACGGACTGCAAAATAACTGTGCTTGCTCACTGGGTATCTCAACTTCTACAGACATTTCACCCCTAAGGCTGCAGAGACACAAGCCCCCTTTCATGAGATGCTTAAGGGGAATATGAAAAGCAAGTACCCAGTCACATGGACACCAGAGAGAGAGAGAAGGCATTTGAAAACTGCAAAACAGCTCTCGCACACGCTGCTTTACTAAGTCATCCAATCCCGACAGCTCTTCTAGCAGTAATGATGGATGCCTCAGACTTCGCAGTTGGCACAGTTCTCCAACAACGGGTGGAAGGAGCATGGCAGCCCTTGGCATTTTTCTCAAAGAAAATCAACACCACTCAGCAGAAGTACAGTGCTTAGGACCTCAAACTCCTCGCCATATGTTTTGGGATCCACCAGTTTCTCCATATGGTATAGGGGATAGACTTCACTGTATTCACTTACCACAAACCTCTAATTATAGCTTTTGCCCAAAACCTGTAAAAATGCTTACCCCGCAGTTCACGGCAGCTGGATTACATCAGTCAGTTTACAACAAGCATTCAGCATATCTCGGGTGCTGACAATATAGTTTCTGATGCCCTCTCGCGGGTAAATACTATCGCCGATAATATGGACTACCATGCTCTAACTATGTCACAGCTGGCTGATGATGAATGTAAACAATACTTGCAGCAGGATTCTGGCCTACAGGTGAGGAAGCTTACCATGCCAGATCTATCATTCGATCTCTACTGCGAAGTCTCTACTACGACAGCAAGGTCCTTTGTCACTGCACCATTCTGTGTACTGCTTTCAACATTGTGGATAACCTCGCTCATCCAGGCGTCAGGGCATCTGCAAAGTTAGACACTCAGAGATTTGTGTGGCCGTCCATCAGGTCAGACTGTCATAAGTGGGCACAGGAGTGCATTTCCTGTCAGCGTTCGAATATTTCACATCATGTTTCTTTCCCAACTGGTGCCTTCTTACCACCCTCATCCAAATTTGATCATATGCATATCGACCTGGTGGAGCATTTGCAAGTACCCAAACGCTTCAGGTTCTGTTTGACTGCCATAGATTGCTTCACCAGGTTGCCAGAAACAATTCCGGTGGAGAACATTAGGGTCACCACGATTGCTCGGGCTCTGTACATTGCATGGATCGAACGCTTTGGCATCCCCCTCGAGATCACTACTGACCAAGGAAGACAGTTCGAGTCTGCATTCTTCAGGGACCTCTGTAACCTGACCGGTACATCGTGGTTTCGAACAACAGCATTTCATCCACAAGTCAATGGTATAGTGGAGAGAATACACCACCAACTCGAGGCAGCCATATGATGCCACGACACCGAGCACTAGGTGGACATATTGCCTACCATACTTTTGGGCATCCGAGCAGCCTGGCGTGAGACCTCCGTGCTTCAGCAGCTGAGTTGGTATATGGTATTTGTCTCCCTGGAAAGCTGTTGGTGGCTCATCGACACTCCTAACAAGAAGACACAGCAGGACTCGTAAGGGAGCTCAGGCAACATTTCAGCACACCCCGACCTGTGGCGGGCACACACCACGGTGGAACCAAGACATTTGTATTTAAGGACCTCCCCATAGCAACAGATGTCTTCGTCTGCCAGGAAACGCTAAAGAGATCTCTCAAGGCTCCGTTTAATGGCCCATTTCTAGTGCTCAGACGTGCACCAAAGACAGCAACACTCCAAATGCATGGTCGGCAAGTTACATTTTCTATAGATCGACTTAAACCAGCATACACCCTTGCCAATCAACCACATGACAACATCGCCAACCCCATCCCTAGATCAGACTCAGCGGTACCATGCCATCCACAAGGCTCATACAAGGCATCTCCATACACTTCTCCTAAAGTGACGAGATCTGGCCTTCCACATCTGCTTTCCTGACTGCCTTCAAGGCGGATTTTCGTGTTGCTGGGTGCATCACTAGCAGGGGAATGCTGTGGCGGCGCATCACTGCCGTATGCAGAAGCGATGCGCACCTGACAGCCTGTCAGTGCAAGACAGCACAGTGGGGCGCTGTACATCCCTGACCGGCCGGACGACCGCTAACAGCGTGCCACCCCCATGTACATTCCATTGTCCAGGCAGGACAAGGGATTACTGGGGTTGCCTGGCCAGCACGCAACTAAACCAGGAGAAGGTAGTCTCTTCTGGTACGTCGTACAGACCAGTTACCTACATCCAGCCAACGTGGTCTTGTGAGTGCACAGATGCATATATTGTATATATTTCGTAAATACACGGATTGTGTCCAGTAAACAAGGTGTTGTTATTATGCCCTCACATCCAAGCATGATAAGAGGTTCGTGAGCGATGTCTTACGTGCTTCCAATGCTTACTTGAAGTTCACTAAAAGCAGCTAATTAATTAGAAATACTGGTGCCTCTTCTGAAAATGGCAATACTTTTTAAATTTATCCACAACCTAAACTCGCTCCCAAGAGTTCCTATCCTTAGGACGGCGGCAGTAACAGACGTCATCTTAATTGCCCGCCGCAAAACGTCTTATCAGTATGGAAGTCAAGCTAAAAGAAATAAAAAAGGACGCTGAGAATTGCGTCGGTTCAAACAACCGCATCAGAGAAAGAAAAAAAGATATCTTACTTAGATAAACTAATTCAGCATAGAAAGGTACTGATTAACATTCCATAATGTGGATATTTTGCTGAACACATGAAGCAGTACTCTTCCCAAATAAGAAAGTTTAAAAAATAATAATTATCCTATATTAGAATGACAGGTTTACATGTTAAATAGAGGATTAAAAATTGAATAAAATTATTGATAAATAAGTGTCTTTCATGACAAATAATTAGCATGAACAAAAATAGATTAATGCACTTAGTTTCACTTTTAAATTTCCAGGTAAGTATTAAAACACATGATAACAGTTGACTGTACTTCCATTACAAAACTTTAAAGGTCTTTTCGCCCCTCAAATGTTGAATTTCTTAAAATCTTAAAATTGGCTAATATATTCTTTATGTGTGTCCCAATAAAACAATAATATCACGATGATAGGTCGTCTGGTTCGAGCACTATCAAAGTTTCTTCGTAAATACATTTCAGTCCTTCTCACACCTTTAGAGGTCGAACTTCGAAATTTTCTTTCTTAGTGCTCGCCTACGACCTGTGGGGAAACCACGCAAAAAAGTTCGTGATTCTTGGTCCAGTGGTTTGGGCTGCAGTTTGATGTGTCAGTCAGTGTTCTCTTTATATATACATGTATATATATATATATATATATATATATATATATATATATATATATATTCGTTTAATATAGTTTGGTATAAGTGCTGGCATAATATAATCAAAAATATACAGCTATGATGTTATTGTATTCACAAATTCATAATACGCATGCGAAATTTAAAATATTTTTAAGTTCTGGCAGTGGGTGAATATTAAATTAAAAGGTTTCACATTACATTCATGCATACAGATGAAGCTAATAAAAGCGTGCTCGAAACACTAAAAATGCTCTAAATTTTAACAATGTTTAGCAATATTATGTTCAATATTAGAAAAATAACTAATTCTTGACCTTGGTACTTAAAAAACAAAGTACAGTAATATACTCAAAAGCAGCTTGCTGTAAAAATTATTCACATGAGGAAACTCACACTCAACGGATTATATTATTTTTCTTTTCGATATATCTGCGTAAAATTAACGCACATATAATTCGCACACTTGTGTGGTCAGTCACCTCTAGGTTATTCTGATTTTTATTTTTATTTTTTTATTTATTTATTTATTTTTTTTTTTTTTTTTTTTTTTTTTTTTTTTTTTTTTTTTTTTTTTTTTTTTTTTTTTTTTTTTTTTTTTTTTTTTTTTTTTTTTTTTTTAAGAAAATGTAAAATTGTCATCCAGTAACTCGAGGCATATTTTTTATTAACATGGTTTTACTACCGTTAGATAGATTTTATTGTGAATAAAATACTTTAATCATTAATACTTTATGTTTTTTGCTTTTTATTAAATTTTAGGGTAATCTGCCAAAAGTAATAATATCTATAACTTAGCCAATGTTCAGTTAAATAAAAGAAACTTTTTTTTGCTGCTAAGTTATATTTTTACCTAATTGCTGGTGACAGTAGTATTGATGTCAGAATTTGACTTACCCGTAGGTGCAATGGCCGGCAGTTATGACCCAATATTTGGATGCTATAGAAGCCCCACACATGTTGAACTCTGGGTAGTCAACTAGGTCTGTCCTCCATAATGTCAACTGTAACGAAATAGATATTAAAACATCAACACGATCAGGTACGTGTGGTCAACATTAATGTCATGACTGAAAATGTCTTCCAAAGGGTACAACCTTTGAAAGTATGCTATATAGATCAATAATGCCGCGTGCATTTTTTATATTCATAACAATTGTTAGACCTCAAACGTACAGTAAAGACTAACGTAATTCATTAGTAGATACTGGTTTTTTTACTTGTTAACTATGAGAACTCTAATGAACTGAACCAATAATTATTATATACGTATTTTAAGAAGACAACCGGAAATTTCTATTGTCATAATAACTAAAATATTTCTGCAATTTATGTTTGGTATTGTAGACGTAAACTGTGTATTCTTTATTCTGATGATGCAATTAGCTATCGTAGTTTTTTCTATAATGGCATGCTAAAGTCCAAATAAGCCTAAAACTGTTTTCTGCACAAAATTTAATTAACTGAAATGCTGAAATTAATTAATTCTCACTGGAGAACAGTGTCACGGGTTACGTCTGTAATGTATAAAATCATATTTTTTTCTTATCTCTAAAAGTTAATGGAAGTTTACAATTTATATTTTAAATTCCGTATTTTTTAGAATTACAAGTAAAATACTGCTTATGTACACGTATGGACGTATATATGATACTGTTCTTCAGTGCGAATTATTATATTTCGACAAGTCAGATGGTTTTTCTGAAATCCATAAAACCGTTTCATACAAATAGGGTTTTTCACGTGCCATTATACAAAAAATATGAAAGCCAAGAAAATGTTAACTTCAGTAAAAATTAGGCAAATTGTGTGTTAACAAAACTAAATATATCTCGTACAACTACAAAATGTATTACAATAATAAAGTTTTCTGTGTATAGCTCCCTTAATTCAAGTTTCAACACATCAAATTTTATTTTAATTTTTTTCTATACTTTTTCTCTTATAATATGTTTTATACTTGAAATACTTAAACTTTTTTACTTATGTCAAGACCTATAATTTTTAAAATATTGAACGTAAACATACATGTTAACTACTGTTTGCATCCATTTTGTTTTCCATTATGCTATCTAGATATTTGCCCAAAAATTTTTGAGATATGATTCCTCGTGAAAATTGTGCCTAGCATAACCTACAAAAATTGGGTAATATCCGCCCTTGAAACTCACAACTTACATCGGCGTTCTCACAAGATACTGGAAACCACTTTGTATAAAATTGTAACATGTTAAAGACTATTTTATGTCTTAGAAATTAAAACTGTTTAAAAAACAGTATTATAACTGTCCGCCAAGACACATAACTTAAAATTATCAACCATGTAACCGTATACATCTTATACACAATCATGTGATCTAGCCCTATCATACGGTCGTCGTAACAAGCACTCTCTACTTAACGAAATCGGTTTTGTTGGTGTATGTGGCAAATACATACCATTTCCCATAAAAAAAATACATAAAGCTTAAGTGAACTGTTGTGGGCATTGTTAAAATTATTTTGAATTGAGCTGAAATCTAAATTATAGTAGCTTACTGTTACAGGACATTTTCTTTAGAAAAAAGTTGAAGTAAAGTTATTTATTTACTTGAATATTGCTATAAGATTTAAATATTAAATGTAAACTCATCGGCATGCGCCACTGCAGTACTGTCATTCCAGGAAACTGAAAAATATATGATACTGACATAATCCTCAGTGTCTGACGACATACAATGAGTTGGTGTTACTTGTTCAACTAAAATGTAGTAAATATATATTGAGTCTACCACAAAATGCTGGAAACACCGCATTGGCTAATTCATATAATACAGTTGTATAACTATCTACTTACCGCGAAGGGGTACTTCTCTATAGTAGTCTCGGTACCACCAACTATCTTTCCACTTGGTGTGTACTTCCGTCCACTCGCTGCTTGTTGCGGGTATGCTGAAACTATACAATACAACATATTGTTTACAACAATACAGAATACAACGCCATGTACAAGCACAACCATACATTATTCAAAGTCACTATACGTTTTCAGAGTTTTTCACATCAAAGAGAGTAAGTACTTTCAAAATCAACTTTTCAAAAATATACAGATCATGTCTTACAATACGTAGCAACATAATATAGCTTGCAACCTCCCAGTTAGGTTGGCAGCTACGTCAAAAATTATTTTAAATCTTGATGTGTTGTGTGTGTGTGTGTGTTTAGTTTTAAGAATTTTGGCCACTGGTGTAACTATTTTTAACACTATTGAAATTTGAGTACGAAATCACTTAAAGACGACCTTTCTTAGCACTTATACGATTTCATTAATGTAATCAACAATGTTAAATCTAGCATAGATGTAGCAGACACATATAACGTGAGAATAGAAAACGATCCAAACCAGGGCCTTCTAAGTTTTCTTCGATATTCTGTAATATACGAGTCTATTAACTCTCAAGTGAAAACCATTAAATTTAAGTGGGTAGCTCTGGACTTTACGAATGTATCTGAGTATCTTAAAAGGTTGGACCAAAATTAAATGCGCCCTACCTACAACAAATTTGACAGTGTATTGAAGACATATTTATATTCTCTTTAACTTTATAATTTGTGTAAGCGCACTTGCAGTACAGTTACACTTTGCTTAGCAATATGTAACGTAAATGATTACATGTATTACTGTGGTTTTAAATGTTACATTTAGTGGAAAAAATTTTAATTTTTAAATTTCGACCAAATTATTTGTTTCGTTTTACTCATTAACACATAAATTGCTGTGAATTCTTTTGTTCATAGAAATTTCTAGATTAATTTTATCATCGCACTGCTGTGAACTATTTGAGTTATGGGCTAGAATTAAATAATTACAAGCAAAATTTTTCACACGATATGCAGACAACTGAAGTGTAATTTTTAATATGCAAACATATCGACAGTAATCCATCCTTGACTTTACGATAAAACTTTCTTACTTTTAATTCTTGACTGGTGTTTAAAAATAGCGGCTTGTTTCGAATGTTGCCCCTGTTGAATACTATTGCAAAACATTTACATAATTTAAGACTAAAGTTATCACACATTCAATTCGTAGTTCATTGTATAAGCATTGTTAAATTCCTCGTACTATAATTAATTTTAAGTGTCGAGTAAATACATGCAAACATACGATTTTTTTAAAGCAAAATTAATTAACTAATTTAGCATTCGTATTATTGCATACACATTTTTCATATATTTGACATAAGATTTATAATGGTCAAGATTCGGTCGACTTTTATTATAATTCGCAGTAACTTTGAGAGTGTACTCCAAAATCTGTAAAGTGTCTAATTAACTGTGTATTTTTATTTTCTTGTTACTTATTTTTTTTTAACTTTCACCAAAGCGTATAAAAATAATCTTCGTCAGTATAAAGAAGTAATTTAACTATAGTAAACGGAACCTCTGGCCAGAGGAAAAACGACTTCGCTACAGTTTTAAAAACAAGTAGGTAATCAACTTTTATAGGCGACACGTTTCATATGGAGACTTAAATGTTATATTTATATTTCATTGAAAGGGAATGTATTGCAAATTCCTTCAGATATGCTTTTCCCAGCAAACCCAGAAAGAATGAGCCCTAAGCGGGCCGCTAAAAGCATGCATGAACGTCATATGGCGGTCCAGTGTCTCTAGCATGTAACGGGTCGACATCTTTTTGAATCAGCGGCTGACTGTCAGCCGCCATGTCATAAGACACTGAACTGCTACCGACAAGATATCAGTTAAACGTCTGGCCGCTAACAAACAATTTGAAGGGCCAGTATTATAAAGACAGAGCGTTGGTAATAGCTTAGTGTCGAAAGAACAGCAGGCCAGTTACGGCTGTGTGTCGAAAAGACAGCGGGCCAGTGATGGCTGAATTTTGGAAACACAGTGGGCCATCGACGGATAAGTGTATCAAAGATGAAGGTGGGCGATAGCCGAACATCTCTATATATAAAAATGAAAGCTGACTGATTGACTGACTGACTGACTGACCGACATATCAAACTGCAGCCCAAACCACTAGACCTAGAATCGTAAAATTTTTTGTGGGGGTTCCCTTCAGGTCGTAGGCGAGCACAAAGAAGGGATTTTTCGAAATTCGACCTCTAAGGGGGTAAAAAGGGGTGAAATGTGATTCCGAAGAAACATCGATAGAGCTCGAACCCGACGGCCAACCATTGTGATTTTTACTTTAGTAGGACACTCGTAATAATGCGTATTAGCCAATTTAAGGATTTTTCGAAGTTCAACTTTTAAGGGGCTGAAAAGACCTTAAATGTGTTTCCAATCAACTATCGATATCTATCGAACCCTTCGGGATAGAGAATTGATATTCACTTCAAAATACTGCTTACGTAAATACCCAAAAAGTAGTTTTAGGTTTTTTTTTAATTCGACCCCCAGGCAGTAAAAAGGGGCAAAATGTGTTTTTAAAGATCTTTATCTTTGAAACACAATTGGCTATCGTCGTGATTTTAGCTTTAATTGGTTACTTTTACAAATGTCTATGACAGGACTCAAAATCGTTTCGAAATTCTTTATTTAAAGGGGTGAAAATACGTGAAATGTGTTTCCGATTATCCTTCCATATCTATCAAATCAATCGAGATATCGAAGTACTCTTTGCTTTAAATTAGTGCTTTTGTAAATATCCCAAGTACCATTTAAAATATATTTTCCGAATTCGGCCCTAAACTGGTTAAAAATGGGGTAATATGAGTTTTCGACTCACATTCGATATATATCGATCCCATAGTTTTTTATATAGAGACGTGATTTTTGTTTAGGATTAATGCTTACTTAAATACCTAAAAAGTTATTTCAGGAATTTTCGAAATTCGCTACCAAAGGATGTGAAAAGGGGTGAAAAGTGGTGAAAAGCGTTTTCAATTAATCGTCGATATATCTTGAACCCAGCGGGCAAATGTTGTGTTGTTTACGTCCACGAGATACCAATAAAGTATTCTAAAACGATATTCAAGGGTTTTTCGAAATTTACTCTCATAAGTGGTGAAAAGACCTTGAACGTGCTTTAGATGTATCCTCGATATCTATCGAACCCGTCGAAATATACAATTAATTTTTGGTTCTGGATGATGATTACAGAAATTACCGCAAAACTATTTTAAGATTTTTCGAAATTCGATTTCTCAATACTGTGCAGGGGTGATATATATATATATATATATATTTTTTTTTAAAGTATTTGATCGATTTTGATTCGACTGAACGGGTTAGCGATGTGATTTACACTTCAGTTGGATACTTATACAAATGTCTAAGATGTAAATTTAAAATATTTCGAAATTCGACCCAAAACGGTGTAAAAGCACAAAATTTGTTTTACATCAACCCACGATATCTATCTTACCAGTAGCGATATTGAGGTGTTGTTCGCGTCAGAATGATGCTTACGTAAATATTAAAAAAAATATTTAGGTAAGTTTTTTCTTTATAAGAAACGTGATTATTAAGAATAAAACTTAGTTTGTCAATAATCAAGGCAGACGATCCGAAAAGCAGGAACGAGCAGCGAGAAACAACTTATACAGGAGTTTCACTACAGTAACATATCGAGACGTGGTGTTGTACAACCTCTATGAGCCCAGGACACGGATATTTTATTTATTTTTTTTTTCAATAAATTTTATTTTCATGAATTATTTTGACGTTACGTGACGCAGTTGTTTGTCACTCAGGTCTAAATTCCGGGAGGTTCTGGGATCGAATTCCGTTAAAAGCTGCGTGCAAACTTCAATTCTGACACACAAGAACTACAAAGCAGATCGAATTAGTGCAATTTACATGTAGTATTTAAAAGGGGTAAAATTGCAGTTAGCTTTCCACTTAGGTTCCTCTACAAAATCAGCTGACATATCGTCGGTATACTGCCAAAAGTGATTAAGTCATAAATGATATTTCGTTTAAAAACAGTATTAAATTGTATATATTAACAAAAATGTGGTATGTCACTATACTGTGACACAACAGTACGAAAAGACGAATAGACTTTAAACTTGGGCAATTGTTCGTGAACAACATATACATATTTCTAGCATTTTTATAATTTTATCTCATTCTGACTTTGTCACTTTTGGCAGTAAACCGACGATATATCATCTCACTAATCTCAGGTTTGGGGCACCAAATACGTTTCCGCGAAACCTTTACCCACTGAAACATTGTAATGTCAATAATGTTAAAGTGAATATTTTGAAAATATTTAATTGAGGGCACCGTCACCAATGGATGTGCACCTCTTATCTTAGGTGTCTGTAATCACCCCACAACCTCAAATAGGCAGGGTTATAAATAAGGCCCAGGCGAAGTCGCTGTTAGTGGCAGGGCCAAACTTAAGACTGCTTTTCGCGTGGACAGCTATAGCTACTTATCCTGCTGCAGAATTAGTTCAACTAGCCGCTTGGACATTCTAACACTTGATGACTGAAGTACCAATCTTGTGTACAAAGAGGTTTTTCAATTAAAGTAAATATTATCAGTTACGAATAACACTCGCGAGCAAAGCCGCGGGGGACTGCTAGTAGTACATAAATGTACTTCCTAAATGTTTCACCACGTGCTTTGTTTCATCTATTCTATAGGCTTCTAGTCTCTTCAGTGCTTTCACACAATTTCTACCAGGAAGGAAACCCAGTCTTTTATACACACGACACGTCACCAAATTCCCATAATTAAATGATGCAACAGCATTCCACACTCCAAAATGCAATGTAGTTTTGAGAAGTCTGTTCCAGATAACACTGTTTACACTCTCATGTGGATTTTGAGTCATTTCATGTAAAATTTATTGATCTACTCGGGCTCACTTAGGTCTCTAAATATGGGCTGTATTTCTTCAACATCGACGCGAGGAAGGTGAAATTGGTCAGCATGTTTATGACATACACCTTTATTTTTTGCACGATGATATTTGCACAAACTTTCTGATCCCTTAGGGAAAAGTCCATGCCGGGGCTCTTCATCCGATTATAGTAAATGCAAATACTCTTCCATATGCTCTCTCTCTCTCTCTCTCTCTCTCATTACTTGAAGGTTATTACAATTTATTCTTATTGCAAAACCATACTATTTTTGAATGTCTGCTATGGCTGAATCAGTAACTCGTCTTCGACCGCCAAAATTTTGCCAACTTCTAGTTTATTTCAATGTAATTTGGTTTTCGAATTTTTCAATCCAGTGCCCATCACTTCTGTACATGCCCTAAGCATTGTAATTTTGATACTGTTTTATTGCCGTAAGGGGTAGTCTGAAGAACATCATTGGGACCTTTGCAATCACCATCACCTAAATCGATTGTGTAACCTACATTGCATTGTGACATGGATCGATTTAAATTGGTCACAACATCAGAAACCTCCATGCCACCACTAGTGTATTTGTTTTTGGCGCTGCGTGCTTCTTCATGCTGACCTTTTAGTTCATCCTCACATGTAAAGTGCTTCGATAAAATGCCAACATCTATAACTTTACCAGTATCAACACTCTTACATGTTACAACACCATGCAGTGAAACATGCCCTCTACAGTTCCACGGGAGGGCAACTGTAAAATCACGTTCACTATCATTTTGTGCCACTGCTTCTTCCATGGCTGATTTCATTGAGTACTTGCATACATCTCCTACAACAGAACCTAGAATGCTAACGTAATGTTGTCATTTCGATGGCGGTTTGGGTAAGTTCAGGTAGCCACAGAGCTTCTCACCAGCTCTTTCTCCTTCCCCAATACTACGCAACCCAAAAATAAGTCTCAAATTATTTTTATCATAACCCTCTTTTTTATTTTCTGTAGACTAATGAGGTTTATTGCTACAAAAATTGTTTAACTACTTATAGTCATGGAAGAAAAATTTAGCCACACATGGACGTTAGACAAATATATTGTTAAATTGTCTAAAATATTCAACAATTCATTTATATATATATAATTTTTATAGTAAAATCTATTATAAGCCAGTGCTGGAACCACTGACTGTACACACAAAATACGGCGATAGTGTCAGACATTGATGCCAACTGGATAACTTGTAAAGTAAAACTTTTTTTTCTGTTGAGTTGGTGTGCGCAGAAAGGGCAAAAAAAAAAGCGTCTCTAAGTCAACATTGCTGTTGTGACTCTGGTATGCCTTACTTACTCTATGCTTAAAATACCAGTGTGCATTTAGCAGCTGTAAACAAACAACAGCTTCGACATTGTTTTCCCATAACAACGTCTGAAGAGGAACAATATATATATCTAACAACGAAAGTTCCTATGTTATAGCATTTTAAAAGAAATACTCATTGAACATCGAAGTTTTCAAATATTTTTTCATACTTCGATGGTTTTTTCTGAAAATCACAACTTTAAAATTATTATTTTTAACTTGATTGTATTATTATTTACCCTAAGTGTAATATATATTTTATAACTAACATTTTGAAGGTAAAGAATCAGAAAAAACATAAAAAATAGTTTTCTTTAAACCATTTTCGTCATTCTCAGTCCTCCTAATGGGGTGAAACAGTCTTCCTGAAAAAGACAGCGAGCCAGTGTTATTTTCCGCGACAGATAACCGTCGTCAGATAACAAAACACTATGCCGTTAGCGGCTCGGTATCTTCCCGCCGATATCTGTGAAGTGTCCTTTATTATTGCCTGTGAATTTCCCTCTGTTTATCACAGTGTTTGGTTTTCCTCTCTCAAAAGCTCTGTATTAAAAAAAATGGGTCCACGCAGTCACATTACAAGACCCAATCCCAGTTAATATAATGAATATTATTAAATAGTATTGAATAAAACATTAACTTCATAAGCATTGTGTAAATCCGCAAATATGAGTGAATTAATACAATGCTAACAAATAACTAGAGCGAAGAATTTATAATGACTTAGGGTTAACTAAACATGTATTTCATCTTCTAGGGAATGCCCGATAAATACACGTAGATGATTTGCTCATGTTTCATCAAAGAACAAAACTCAAAGTTATCAATTATAAAATAATAAAAGATCGCTCTGGTTGCGTGATGACTCTCACCCATGCAGACGGTCAGGAGGGCGAGGAACGCAACAGTTGCCATGTTGCCAGATATTGCTGGATGAAGGAGAGTTCGCTGACTTGATGTCTACTGTGCTCTCTTCAACCCAATATACGTGTATATAAGCGCCACCAACTGCGTAATACACATGTCTCAAGTATTCTTTATCTAATCGTCTGAAACTTGCCCCTTTGATCCTTAGACGTTAAAAAATGTTGTTAAAATGCGTAATACGACTAGTCAAGTATCTTCATCACACTTCACAGCGACGTAATCTACTGTACGTTTGTTTTTCTAGGGGGAATAACTTAACATATGTCGCCAATACCGTCGTTACTGATGAAACACGTGTGTAAAGCAATTGTTCAGTTACTGCATAAAATTTATATTGATCTCAAAAAATTATGAACTTTACAGTCAGACTTTCCAACTTGTTTCTTGTGAGAATAGTCGAACTCAAAATTAAATAATACTGCTGATATATATGTATGTATATATATATATATATATATATATATATATATATATATATATATATATATATATA
>PNEQ01040312.1:0-11589 GCA_003012365.1 Medauroidea extradentata | reverse complement strand
CAAATTTGTTAAACTGGTTACTTGCATGTTACTTAGCAAGCTCAGGGAGGATGGTCTAATATTTATGACGTCACAGCAGTGTGAGCCGGCCCGCACGGTGTTGGCTAATCCCTGTATCCGCTGTCGTAGATGGAGCGGGGTTTAATGCACGCTGGAATTATTTTGGGCCGTTCCACGCCAACACAACACACACGAAAATACCACTCAATTTATCTGAACTCTAAAAGGATATGTACGTCCATAAACTACACATGACACTAGACAAATACCTAAAATACAATGTACACTGGGGCAAGGCACTGTGGTGCAAGTGGAGACAAAGACGAATATAGGTCGCTGATCTAAGTTCCCCTGACGCTGGTACATAAATAAAGTACTCAACATACATACGATTCGGTTGGACAACTAATGTATTGTAAAGAAATTCGATGCTGTGAGACAAGTGAGTCGGGTATAAGGTCCACACTGGCTGAGGTACTGTTCGAAAACACAACTCGGGTGCGCAGAAAATACGTGATGATTAAAACTGTTCATGCGAGAGTCTCACCGCAGGACGGCGTACTCGGCAGGCGAGGAATAGCAAATCATTCCAGAGAGTTAAATATACTATTGGAAACTAAACAGTTGGCTGCAAAAGATGTATCCTGCCAAGCTATACAACATGTGACTGTCTTTTGTGCCAACTGAAGAAGTACTGGAAAGATTTGCCACGGTAAGTACACGGCGTAGGCTATCCGGGCGCGCCAAAACTGAAAAATGAGGGTGAAATAAGATTTACAAGAGTTGTAAATAACCACATGAATACTTAACATTTCCGATATATATTAATTGTAATGAAAAAGACAGCAAGACAATATATTCTTTGAAACAGGTAACCGTTGTCAATAAAAAACACTATGCCGTTAACGGCTCGGTATATGATCACATATGTCTTTTAAGTGTCCCTGGAAGAAAACGAGCGTGTTTTTTTCTCGGCGTATAACCACAGACGTAAATAGGATATTGTGCCACTAACGGTTCAGATTTAACTTGTCGATATCTTTTAAAGGTCCTTCAAAATAGAGGCCCGATGCCAATTTCGCAATTGATAGCCACTGTCTGAAAAAGGCCGCTGCGCCGATAATGGCCCAACATCTTCTTACTGAGGTATGTTTCTGTAAGACAGCAGGTCGATATTTTTTTCGTGACGGCTAGTGTTTATCTGAACAAAATGTATCTTACCGTTAGCTGCCCGCTGTCTGTTATATTATTGCAGTAACTTGACAGTTAGGACAGCGGCCGTACATGCTGCTGACAGTTAGAGGACACTTTGTGTTTGCTCGAAGCATATTACACATAGGAAATTCTTTGCCTATGGATTTTCCTCAATACATCGCAATGTTTGGTTTTGCTCTTTCAAAAGCTATGTATGCCAAAAAAAATTACGCAATCAAATTATAAAACACTACTCCTGTTAATATAATGATCATTACAATATATTATACAATGAACGTTAACTTGTCTGTAAATCCACAAATATTAGAGAATTATTACAAAGCAATTACATAGAGTAAAGAATTTTTTTAAAATTTATCAGGACTATTTAATTACAACTATATGCTAGCCAGACATAAATAAATAATAATTTGTTACATTTATTTTTCTTAAACTGGATGGCTAGCATTTGACATTTGAAGTGATTCGGTTATTTTTTAGATAAATTAATTCGTAACAAGTAAAAATAGGGTTCACCATACTTAATATAACTTCTAAAAGATATAAAACGGCATTAAAATAACTTAATGTTTACTATACATGTAACAGTTCTTCAATTGACTGGCCGATAAAGACATGTAGCTTATTTCCTCAGATTTAATGAAGGAAAACCACGCAAACATGTAATACTAAAGTAATTAGTAGATCGCTGTACTTGTACAGCGATGTCTCTCACCCATGCAGATGGTCAGCAGGACGAGTAATGCAGCAGTTCCCATGTTGCCAAATAGTGCTGGATGAAAGAGCTTTCACTTTTGGTCTCTTCAAGCCAATATGTGTGTATATAGGCACCACCGACTTACTTATACAAGATTCTCAAGTACTCTTTATCTAATCGTCTGAAAACCTGCCCCATTGAGCGGTAGACGTTATAGATTATTTTAATGAGTAGGCCTAATACATTTAGTCAAGTATCTTCATAACATGTAGCAGCGATTTGTAACCTGCCGCACGTTTTTCTCGGAATGGTGCCTAACAAATGGGTTACCAATAGATCGTCACTACTGTGTTATCGCATATTGCGAAAGCTAACTGTTCAGTTATTGCATTCTATTTTATCTTGTTAATAAGAAATGAAGTACTTTACGGTCAGGCTGTTGGGCTATTTTTCTGTTAGAAGAGTCGAATTCTAGCTTAAATAATATCGCAGATGTTTTTAGTTTTTAGTGAAAAAAAAAATATATATATATATAATCTAATAAGGCATAATGTATAATAACAAATTATATTATTATTAGACTAATCTATTTATTTAGACATCAAGTTAACTATCAACTTGCAAATTTGTTCCTAATTTTGTTACATGGATAACTTTTCTTATATCATCACTGAGAAATTCACTTCTCATATAAAAATATAAAATTTGTTTAAACATTTATTTTATTTCCTTCGTATAAGGATGTCCTACTGGTACCTCTCATTTGATGATTAACTATACAAGATAGTTAAAAATATCAACAATTAAATAAATGAAGAAGTTACCAGTATTACTAATGAGTAAATTTCTCTCAGTGCGGATAAAAATTAACTGAAAATGTAAAATCGATCTTTTATATCAGGACATATAAAACAATTTGCTCAAAATTAATTCATATTTTCCAAATTCAGTGTATAATGTATTCATACCCGCGTATGTATGTAATGTTATTTTTATCAAGTTTTATTTATAAATGTTACATATTACTCCAAGGAATATACACTTATTTTCTTTCCATTATGCCTGCACGAACTGAAATTGTTAAACTTTAATAACATAATAAATTCTTAGAGCATGACTGACATGTGTTGTTAAAAAATAATAGACAATAAACGATTGCAAATTAATAAATGATGAAATGGTTAAAATTTTTATCGTGATTATTTGGAAATACTATCTGTGTGTTTACTATTTACTTCAAAGTACTTTAATATAATTACAGTTGTATGTCATAGTGTGTTTTAATACTTACTGTAACTTTATAAGTGAAACTGAGTGAATTAATATAGTTTTTTATGCTACTTATATATGAAGAAAGACACTACTTTATCAATAATTGTATTCAATTTTAAGCCCATAATTAACATGTAAACCTATAATTCTAATTTAGGATAATTATTTTTTTTCTTATCAGCTGTATTTGGAAAGAGTACTGCTTACTGAGTTATTCAGCAGAATAGCTATATTATGGAATGTTGATAAGTAATTTACTATGCTGAATTATTTTCTATAAGTAAGAGATGAATTTTCATATCTCTGTAGCGATTGTTCGAACCGACGCTATTGTTGGCGTCCTTATATCGTCCTTCTTTGGATGACTCCTAACCTGATAAGACGTTTGCGGCAGGCAATTATGATGACGGCTGTTACTGCCGCCGTCCTAAGGATAGGAACTCTTATGTGAGAGTTTAGGTTGTGGATACATTTATAAATGTATTGCCGTTTTACGATTAGGCACAAATGTTTCTAATTAATTAGCTATGTTTTTAGTGAACTTCAAGACAGCGTGGGAAGTACGTAATATATCGTTCACAAGCCTCTTATCGTGCTAAGTTTTAATGAAGATTAATTTACGGCTTTCCTATAACTTGTGGAAAACTGTTAACTAAAATTTAATATCGAAATTTTATTATTCCAATGCCTCTATTACTCGTTTTCGAAACTTTTGTATTTTGGACCAATTTTAACATTGTGAAATTACTGTACAGACTGGGAACTCTAAGGCTATCCTGAGGTATGAGTAAAGCGCCCTTGCTCATGTCGACTGAACGAAGCCGAGGAAAGATAGTGTGTAATTAAGACTATTTGAGAAGTAGGGAATAGCGCCTAATATGAGTATATTTCGCTACCATCATGAGTCACTTGTTCTAATAAAATACTATATTTTATATCAGTAATGTACTGTGTCCTTTCTTAATGTAGTCTGATATTAGGCTATATATATATATATATATATATATATATATATATATATATATATATATATATATATATATACACGTATACAATCCACTAATAATCCATCTGCATAATAAACCACTATAGTACATGTATAAAATGTGTTTATTTTGAGAGAGACCATTATTTTTTTAACTACAGTTATTTCAATTCTATGGCTGGTAGCATTTGATTACACTAAATAGATATATTTGTGGCATGTATTGAACAATTTTCAACTTTAATTTCCGTTTAGTTCAACTGTTAATTGACAGTGTGTGCTAATATCAGTACAGTGCTAATATCGAAACATTGTTATGGCGGATTAGCATCTTCAAGCTGTTGGATATGAAATGGTCTTCAGAAGAGGCACAGAGACGAGTTATTTTAAGGAAAGATGGCCTTAACATAGCTATGGACTTCCTAAAGGTTATCGGTATGTAAATCAGGCTAACGGGTGGAGGCCGAATTTCCAAAGTTCTCGACGGCAAGGCGTATGGAAAGGGGATGAAGGCTCACAAGATAATGCTTCAAGCTATATGGCAGATTATAACTCTACAGAAAATGTATTTCTTTGAAGAGCATGGCCTAGATCGTGCAGAGTTCAAGTGCATTCAGTTGGACTGTTTCATTCTAAGAGAAAAAAAACTTACAATTATTGTCTGGGTTCGTAGAACGGAAGTCTAAACCCCTAATTTTGAGTTCTGGTGGTCCTAGATGTACATGGTCATAAGTCAACATATGTTCACAAGGGTAATTCGAGATGGCAAGGGGCACACGTATCGAGGAGCTCTGACAGAAATGCTTCCCCACGATATGATCATGGAAATTACTTCAGAACGCTCACAGCATATGTCTGTGACATGAATCAGTTGCCGTCCAAGGTTGAAAAAGAGTTCGAGAATGGAGAATTCGCAGTGCTATGTTCCCCGCAGAAATTCCCCCAAGTTGATCCAGATCATGCCAAGGAATGGGTTGTCGACCTCAGCAAGGGTGCCGGTGAATTAATCGGGATAACTCAAGATGTATCAACGGTTCAGCATTGGGCTCTATCGTTTCACTGGAGAGGAGAAATTACTCAACAAACATTCGCCATTTATGGACAAGGCATATAGTAAAATGGTTGGAAGGAGAAACAGTTCGATGAGAAAGCGATAATTCCGACTAAAATGCACTTTTCAAGGTTATACAGTCTTTCAACTTGATAGACTCTGTCTCTCAGCTCAAGTGTCTGCAGCATCACCACAAAATACCAGGCAGCCAAACAGAGTCAGGCATCACTTCTTGAAGCACAGAAGCGCTGTTCAGATCAGGTTATTAACGTTGTGAAAAGAGGAGCTTGTTCTCCACGAGTTATATAGAAAAAATTATGAAATACTTTTTTTTTGCTACCACATCGAAAAACTTTGCTTTGACTAACAAACTTCTTTACAGTCAAAGACAGAATGTTGTACAGGCTGACAGGGATGTTCTATGTTTTCTGAATGTAGCTTACGAAGCTGGAAGACACAATAACTTGTCCTCCATTTTGAAACACGAGCTTCTTCTGGTACCTAAATCGTTGGCGGAATTGGATGGTACCCTCAGATCGTCTGAAAAGGATTCGGTTTTAGAACTCGTTACTAAAGGCGTAAACAATGATTGGGATGCTTCATAAGTGATTACAGACGGCCAAGCTTTAGTGAACAGAATAGGAAAATCAGCAAACACTTTATCGACCAGATAATTCAACTTGAAAGACAGTATGCCAGAGCTGACATCCTTTTCTACCGGTTTCGTCCGAAGTGAATTAAAAGGGGACCCGCTGCAGACGAACAAGGGTAGCCGCTCTAGTTAAAAGGGACTACACAAGAGCAGCTATAACTTTGTCAAAGATTAAATAATTTTGTGGCACAGAGCGAAACTAAAAAAGTCGACCTTCCCCGCTTCCTGTCTCAAGAACATTTTCAACATAGGCCGTCGAAATCGTTGCATCCAGAGGACTGACACATGAAGAGGATGTGCGATGAACCAATCTCGAATCCGACGTCAGTACCTTAGCTGCAACACATGAAGAGCGCGACACACATGTTGTACTACATGCTGTAAACTACGATGCTGACAACATCGTCGTCATGGCCAGAGTTTCAGATATCTGTTTGCTACTGATCCATCACTTCGAGAAAATTACCAGTTCTAAAGTGTGGATGATAAGTGGCACATCGAAAGAAAGCAAGTAACTTACAATCTATGAGATTTTCAAAATTTTACCCAATGCTCAAAAAAGAATCATCTTGACATTCCATGCAGTCACAGGTTGCGACTCGGCACCTCGTCTTGCAACGATGTCGAATAAATCATCGTGGAAAGTCTTCAATGGAATGACCTGCAATTTCTGAATGACCTAAGCCACTCTTCACTGACTCCCTCTTCAAAGAACATTGCAGAGAAGTTCTTGGTACAGCTGTGCAAGTTTGGTTACTTTTTTTAGGTGTTACACCAAGTAGAATTTCAGTTTATTTCATATTAAAACATTTCTGCTTCTGTGAACAGGTAGGCAAAGATGTATCCAGCGGGGATGAAGCTAGAAATAAGTTTTTCGGTTTTGTCCTAAGATGCCATTACCAGGTACAGCTGCGTCACACTGTGAGTAAAATAAGTTACTTTTTTTCGCTAAGAATTTAAAAAATGTTTCAGGTGAACGTGCGGGAAATTGCTCATCATGCCCGATCGGTGGTGACGGATCGTGAGTAAAATGGGTGGAGGCTTCGAGAAGGCCATTGCATTCCTACCTTTATGTTCAAAGCCTGCATGGATAAGCTAGAATGTAATTGTTCATCCTAGTACCTGACAACAAAACGCACATGCAAAAAAATGGACTGACTTGCACCAAGTTGTGTCTTCGCTTTCGACAAAGTTTGAACTCTTTAAGTGATTGATATCTGAAGCAATGTTGCGTAAGCTAAATACATTTTAATTGTTGATTTCTTATTTTTTTAGTAATCTTGCAATAAACGTTGTTCTAACTCTAATATAGTCGTTTTTTTTTTTTTCATGCAAAATGTTCGGCATCAGAGAAAACATATAAGCAGATACTAAAATCATTATTTTAAGCCAATTGACAAGTGTTATATAGGGCAACATAATTTTAGCCGCCATCTTGAGTACCGAACTTCCGGTGCAAATTTCGTTTTGGCAACAGGCAGATTCGTACTCAGTAGGGTATATATACGCTAAGAAAGTTGTATCCCGTATTGTTACATGAAATGCTTCTTGCAATATTATTTTCTTAAAACGTTCCTAGTCAAGTAGTGCCAAGGTACTGTATTTGAGTTACACAGGTATTATTAGCTCGCTTTTTAGTCTGTCCGTTTGTCTGTTAGCAATAAATAGCAATCGATTTTAAACTAACTTGCAGGATGAAACTTAAAATTACAGACGCTTAGTTTTAAGTGTATGTTTTTTTAGATAACCGCAACAGGATTCAGTTAAGCAGTTTCGCAAAAAAAAAAAAATAAATAAACGCGTGACAAACTGCAATATCGTTCATACGCCAGGTGAGGACTTCTGACTGCCTGCCCTGACCGTTGAGCAGTGTGCAGAGCTTCAACCGAAACAAGTTTATTCGAAAACTACTCAACGTACGCGAGTGATTTCTTCTTGTGATTAGCATTAAGATAACGTTACACAAGTTCACGTCCTTTTCATGTCCTATATTAAGGTACCTGTACCGAATATGGCCCAGTTCTCAATATGGCCCACTAGTCGCCATTGTGTGATAATACTGAGAGATCGATGTAGGATCGATACACACAAGTCCCTAGTATGAACGTACACCATTCGTAAATATCTGTCATACATCATCCATGTGTTTTATTAGTTATATAATTAACGTCTTTGGAACACATGATTTTTAAACCTTAAGCGGCATACTCGTTACCGGTACACTGCTATATAAGTCATATTTTTTCACAGCCCAAAATGGCAAACATAAGTGTTTTACGGTTCTTTTTTTTTTGGTTCAAAATTTTACAAAAGAAAAGTATAAGCAGGTATAACACACTATTTTCCCACATATTTCGTTATAAAATTATAGGGTTTCCTCGGCATGTCCAATAGAGGCGAGTTATCAACGAGAATACTGCGCGCCAGTTTATTAGCTTGCGCCTAGAGACCAGAGTGAGGGGTGATTCGCATACTGTATCGTCTTTATCTCTCTGCACTTCTTGGGAACTCACAAAATACGTCTGCCTAGAGGGCCACCTTGAAGGCAAAGTGTACAGCCTTCACCCAACAGCGACTGTCGAACTGGGTAAAAGAATAGCAGAATAACTATGAACCGCGCAATGTGACATCTGATCTGTTGAGCCGTGCAGTACCTTCTTATCGCTCTGGATTCATGGAATGTATTCAGAGAATGGCACTATCTACACAACATTGCTTTCAAAAAGAGACAGTTTTGGTGAATGTAATTTTTTATCCAAAATCGAAGTTGCTAAAACATTTGTTTCTCTTATTAGTACAAGTCTTATAGATTTACGCAGTTATGGTTTAATCATTGTAATCAGTTGAGATAAGGGATAATTATTATGTTACATTAATCAGTACTCAATTACAGTCACCTGCTTGTCTCGCAAGATTAAAAGCTTCCGGTCATACATCTTTATCATTATTATCACGGTGCTATGTAGACAGTACCTCGATCATGATTTTATTTACACACTTAACACATAACCGTGGTATTTCAACACATATAACATTGAGTGTGTTTTTAAGGTCGAAGCAACTGTTAATTATAAGAATGTTACGAACCTGTAAAGGTTAAGTCAATTCGTCTTATGGGTTTTTATATTATTATATTTGTAAACTGTTTGTATTCGTTTAAATGTATCGAATTATTAAAGCCACGATTTTGTCGCGAAAAAAATTTACAACTGTTTGTTTCAATGACTTACGTGCGCATCGATAGCTGTGCTTCATGATTATTAGCAGTGTGTCTTTGTTAAAACGTTGTCTCTTATTTGATTGCATCAATTAGAATAAGGCGATTGTGACACCATACGCCTGTATTTTGTCAGTAGAACCCAAGACAAGCGAGAGTTTAAACGTCCTATCAGAGACGATATATCAGCTGCATATTTGTGCATAAGGCACTGAAATCACTTGAACAAAGATCTTTTCACCATAAAATCGTTGCTTTACGTACTATCAGATTTCACACAGTTATGGTTAGAGGCCACAAATTTTTGCGAACTGAATCCAGCAACAGTTTGTTTCAACGCCGTATGTGCACATATGCAGCCCTGCTTCATGTTCAGTGATTCGCTGTTTTAAACTCTCAGCGTCTAGAGATATACCCGCAAATCACAGACGTGTGGTGTCGCAGTAACCCTGTTCCTGTTGGCACAGTCAAATGAGCACCATCTGTGCAATAATACATTCTGCCAATAACCATGAAGCATAGCTGCAGATGTGTATATAAGGCACTGAAACAAACTGTTGCAGAATTATTTTCGGGAAAAATCGTGGGCTCTAGTTATGGTTAACTTATGATGTAGTTTTTATTTTGAATATATTATATCAAAATAACTATTCTTAAAACCCCATTGTTAAATGTGGAATTAATAAATTCCGCTATAAATCAAAATTTTAACAGCTAAATATCATATTAAACATATAAACGACAATGGCCAAACATCCAAACTAAAATATACCGGTTCATATTTTTTTTACAGTTGTGAAAAACCAAAAGAATTGGTAACAAATAATTAACTTTAGGTTATTTATCTGGTCCATTATACTGAAGTTTAAATATAAAAACTACAATGTAATCGTTATCCTTAAACTGTCAGGAATAACATTTCACAGGAATGGTAGAGTAATTTATTTGTGGGATATATTTTAATTTTTAATTCAGTAGGGTGTATTAATATGTGAAACAGCATTTATGTATTTGTGTGTAAATTATCGTGTAAATATTAACGTAATTATTTTATTATTAGTAAAAAAATTATTTATAAGGTACATTTCATATAAGTTTTAAAGTTTTATTATAATTTGCGAGAGACTTTAACTCACAGACTAAAAGATTAATCTTTACGTACAGTAGAAATTGCGTTAAATAAACTTGCATTTGGCTGTAACAAACAGAGACATAGAATATTTGCAAGTACTAAACAAATGTACTTAAATACTATCTATTTTGTTCTGCACAATACACGAATTATGAGCTTTATCCGAATATTTGCAAGGATTTCTTTAACCAAATATATTATCCGTCATAAAATATTTAAACTTAACATAGTTATCGGTTATCCCATTGTTGTAGTAAACACATTTATTTTAATAAGCTCTCAGCGTACAGGTTCTTATATCTATAACACTAGGCGTGTTATGGTAGAGGCCTAACGAATATGTATAGAACTATATAAATACCTAACAACCTAGCTTGTTTATTTGACCTAGCAGAATTTGTATTCCGCAAGCGCTATATAATAACGTTAGTTGAGAGCCTTGGCTCAAATAATGTGACAGTTATGATGACAGTAGAAGGAAAATGGTGGATCGGGCGCAGGGGCTGGGGGCTGAGGGTGTGAGGGTGACCTTGACCTTTGACCCATCACCTTGACCTTTGACCCCTGTAACCCGAAACCCCGACGTCATCTTGTTTCCGGCCGCCATCTTGTTTCCAACCGCCATCTTGTTTCCGGCCGCCATCTTGAATGACGTCAATTTCGAAAAATTAAAAAAATCAATTTAAAAATTAAAAAAAAAATTAAAAAATTAAAAAAAAAGTTTAAAAATTCCGCCATCTTGTTCCGACCGCCATCTTGGAGGTTTCTTCCGAGTCTTCCAAAAAAATTTGGTTTTGCATTCCATCCTAACCCCACATGCATTTAAAAATTAATTTAATAAAAATAAAATCTTTTTAATAAAAAACTATTTAATAAAAAAACCTTTTATATAAAATTATTTTATATAACAATTATTTAGTTAAAAATATACATCGGGTATGCTCAACGCAGATGAGGAAAATAATATTGTCCTGGCAGGGGTTCGAACCCATGACTATTATGTTACTTTCCAAACTGAGCTACCGCGACAATCGAGTATGACAAGTGTATCTAGTTGTGAATACAAAAAGAGGTATAGTTTTTTTACTCACTTTGTTACTTACTAGTGTACACATGTGAGATTGTGCTGAGAGTAGTTTTACCTGCTTATTTCAGGTTAGCACAAACCTAACTGTGATTATATTATGACTGGTAGAATCTTCGAGTATATAAAGGGATGTGGGTGCTCTGGGCTGAAATAATAACAATAAATGTTTCATCGCACCGTACATTGATCGTTTTACCGACTACATTGATGCAATATGGTACTGAGTATCGAAAGGGACTTACGAAAAATTCTTAACTCACGCAGACGAGTTTTTTATGGAA